>OY992876.1:403553442-403743442 GCA_963921405.1 Cepaea hortensis
GGCTGTCATACATTATCTCACTCCATGTCATCTCTTATGTTCTGACAGCTGTGATACCTGTTGTCCGATATCCATATCCCACTCCTAGTCGTGTATTGTGTTGTGACTTGTCTGCTGCCCGTTGCTAGTTACCTCACTCCACGACATCTGTTCTATCCCGACAGTTCTATTTTCTGCTAGCTGTCATCCGCCATCCCACTCCTAGCCATCTGTTGTTTCCTGAGGTTCTGCTCTTTGCTGGTAAAAAATTATTATCATTCTCTCTATCTCTCTCTCTCTCTCTCTCTCTCTCTCTCTCTCTCTCTCTTCTCTCTCTCCTCTCTCTCTCTCTTCTCTCTCTCCTCTCTCTCTCCTCTCCATCTCTTCTTCTTCCCCCTCCCTCCCCACGCATCCCGAAACCTGGCCATTTGTCAATCTATGGGCGTTTTCTGAAATCCCAAATGATACAAATGGCAATATCCTTTGCCCGCGGGCACACTTGTCCCCCAGCGACCTGCTGTGTTGTATACCCAAGCTAGGTCCGTGTTTACTGACATTCTGACATCGATGATATCACATCTGATGGCAGTAGACACCTTACCTGTTTGTTTGTGTGCTACATCAGTGTACTCCGTAGCTCAGCCGTGGAACAATCTTCCACAAGAAATCAAAGTCACCACCATTCCCTATACATGCAGTCGCAAACTGAACACTCTCTCAATACAGACTGCATTCCCCCGCCCTTAAAAAAAAAGTATTATTATTATTATCTCAAATGACAACTAGTATTGATGGTAATTAAATATTGATGGTATTACCTTAGGTAATTATAATCGCCATGTCAACATTAGTTTTAGTGAGTCATGCATTATTTACTATTTGCTCATTTCCCGTGCGTTTTAATGCATATTGTTCTGTTGTTTATGATTAGCATGATAAGTGATGTATGAATGAAATTATGCATGAGAGCAGAGAGACAAGAAGGGCAGAATGTCCGACAGGCCAGGGTGCCCAATTATTAACCCTTTGAAAATAAAGTTTGTTCGTTCATTCTCTGTCTCTCTGTCTCTCTTTCTCACATCTCCCCCTCTCTCTTACTCCCCCTCTCTCTTACTCCCCCTCTCTCTCCCTCTTTCTCCCTAATTAACCCTTTCTACCCCTATATATACCCCTAATTAACTCTTTCTCCCCTATTAACCCTTTGAAAATAAAGTTTGTTTGTTCATTTTCTGTCTCTCTTTCTCCACATCTCTCCCCCTCTCTCTTACTCCCCCCTCTCTTACTCCCCCTCTCTCTCCCTCTTTCTCCCCTAATTAACCCTTTCTACCCCTATATATACCCCTAATTAACTCTTTCTCCCCTATTAACCCTTTGAAAATAAAGTTTGTTCATTTTCTGTCTCTCTTTCTCCACATCTCCCCCTCTCTCTTACTCCCCCTCTCTCTTACTCCCCCCCCCCTCTCCCTCTTTCTCCCCTAATTAACCCTTTATACCCTATATATACCCCTAATTAACTCTTTCTCCCCTATTAACCCTTTGAAAATAAAGTTTGTTCATTCTCTGTCTCTCTTTCTCCACATCTCTCCCCCTCTCTCTTACTCCCCCTCTCGCTTACTCCCCCTCTCGCTTACTCCCCCTCTCTCTCCCTCTTTCTCCCCTATCTCTGTCCCACCCTCTCCCACTCCCTGTCTCTCCCCCTCTCTCCTATCTCTATGCCTCTTTCTATCGCCCCTCTCTCCCTCTTTCTCCCCTAATTAACCCTTTCTACCCCTATATATACCCCTAATTAACTCTTTCTCTCCTATTAACCCTTTGAAAATAAAGTTTGTTTGTTCATTTTCTGTCTCTCTTTCTCCACATCTCCCCCTTTCTCTTACTCCCCCTCTCTCTTACTCCCCCTCTCTCTCCCTCTTTCTCCCCTAATTAACCCTTTATACCCCTACATATACCCCTAATTAACTCTTTCTCCCCTATTAACCCTTTGAAAATAAAGTTTGTTTGTTCATTCTCTGTCTCTCTTTCTCCACATCTCTCCCCCTCTCTCTTACTCCCCCTCTCGCTTACTCCCCATCTCTCTTACTCCCCCTCTCTCCCTCTTTCTCCCCTATCTCTGTCCCACCCTCTCCCGCTCCCTGTCTCTCCCCCTCTCTCCTCTCTCTCTCCCTCTTTCTATCACCCCTCTCTCCCTCTCTCTGCCGCCCTCCCTCTACCTCTCTGTCTCTGTCTATCTCTTCCCCCTCTCTCCCCCTCTCTCCCCTCTCTTTCTCCCACCCTCTCCATCTCCCCTCTCTCTCTCTCTCCTTCCTCTCCCTCTCTCTCCCCCTTTCTATCTCCCCCTCTCTCTTTCTCTGCTATCCTCTCTCTCCCGCTCTATCTCTCCTCCCTCTCTCCTTCTATCTTCCCCTCTCTCCCTCTCTTTCCCTCCATATCCCTCTCTTTCCCTCTATCTCCCTCTCCCTCTCCCCCTCTCTTGCCTCTCTCTCTATCTCTCCCCCTCTCTCTATCTCTCTCCCTCTCTCTCTCCCTCTCACCCCCTCTCTCCCGCTCTATCTCTCCTCCCCCTCTCTCCCGCTCTATCTCTCCTCCCTCTCTCCTTCCATCTCGCCCTCTTTCCATCCATATCCCTCTCTTCCTCCATATCCCTCTCTTTCCCTCTATCTCACTCTCCCTCTCCCCCTCTCTTGCCTCTCTCCCCCTCTCTCTATCTCCCTCTCTCTCTCCCCCTCTCACCTCCCCCTCTCTCTCACCTCCCCCTCTTTCTCCCACTCTCTCCCTCTCCCTTTCCCTCTCTTCATCTGTCGCCCCTCTCTCCCTCTCTCTCCCCTCTCTTTTTCCCTTTCCCTCTCTCCATCTTTCTCCCCACCCCCTCCATCTCTCTCCCCACTCCCCCTCCCACTCTCTATCTCTCCCTATCTCTTCATCTGTCGCCCCTCTCTCCCTCTCTCTCCCCTCTCTTTCTCCCTCTCTCTCTCTCCATCTCTCTCCCCACCCCCTCCATCTCTCTCCCCACTCCCCCTCCCTCTCTAACTCTCTCTCCCTCTCTAACTCTCTCTCCCTCTCTATCTCTCTCTCTCTATCTCTCTCTACCTCTATCTCTCTCTACCTCTATCCCTCTCTCTCCCACCCACCCCCCCCCCCTCTCTCTCTCTCTCTCTCTCGCCCCCCCCCCTCCCTCTCGCTCTCTCACCTACTACCCTCGGCATCAGAACGTATGAAGTTTAAGAGCGAGAGCTCTTATCCGATCTACCATGCAGACATTAATTGATCAAATCTGCTGACGTGCAAACTCTGGTAATATCCTATTCCCTACGCCTAGTTTAGTACAGCTGAATACTTTATGATAGAAAACAAATCGTGTTTTATGCACTGTGTATCCATTTGGCGTTTTCATGACTGCTATAAATCTCTGTTGGTTTTCCTCCATAAATATGTGTTCATTTTCTTCCATAAACCTGGCTCTTTATTTTCTTCCATAAACATCCATCTTCGTTTTCTTCCATAAATATCGCTCTTCATTTTCTTCCAAAATAGAACCGAGCGAAGGAGAAGGAACGAGAACTGCAGCGAGCCTTCGCTGAGAAAGAAAGACAACTCCAAGAAACCCAACTTGCTGTTGCCAAGAAATTGGGAGAGGCAGAGCATCAGATTACCTCCCTTCATAGCGGTGAGTAACGTGTCCAATTGAAACGTTGAAGTTATGAAACTAAACTATGAATAAAATTTGGTGGAACTGCGGTAAAGCTGTGAAAGTGTAAACAATATAAAATGACACAAAGTAGTGCAGCTTTACATAACAGAATTAAGACACATACAGGACGTTGCGGCGACTAGCCTTCATCAGCAAACAAACACATTCACAAACACAACATATAGTCAAGGAGATCTCCTGTGACTACATCAGAAGGTGACGACATGACGAGAACAAAAGGATGAAAAAATGAAAGGAGTGAAGAAAATGAGAATTTAAAAAATGTGAGAATTTTTTTAATTCTCATTTTCTTCACTCCTTTCATTTTTTCATCCTTTTGTTCTTCTCGTCCTGTCATCACCTTCTGATGTAGTCACAGAAGATCTCCTTGACTGTATGTTGTGTTTGTTTGCTGATGAAGGCTAGTCGCCGCAACGTCCTGTATGTGTCTTAATTCTGTTATGTAAAGCTGCACTACTTTGTGTCATTTTATATTGTTGAAACTAAACTATACTGTTGAGCAATGTAATTGAGGGGAAAGCGGGGGGGGGGGGGGGGGGGGGGGGGGAGAGGAGGAGAGAAAAGAGTAAAGAGCAGAGTCATTAACGATAAAGTTAGAAAAAACAAAACAAATTCAGGCACTTGAAATTTGCATATATTTAGATTGTCTGTTTAATGTAATCCACGGGGAAAACATATAGAAGTCCTAGAAACAATCTGGGAATTCACAGACAGAAAGTTGTAGAAATTTGAAAAAAGATATGTTAAATAATTTGCTATCATTAACAGACTTATTAAAAACAAAAACAATAGTTAGAGACAAGTTAAATGTTGGTGAGCGAATGGTAGGCAACTATACAAGAGCAGCAGTCTATCTGTGCACATTAACAGCCAGAGTCGGAGACTTTTTGGGGATCCATCGGATGCAACCTTGTAGTAATGGTGCAAAAAACAAGGATTTTCCTTGAATATCACGTAACAGAATTACAACAACTAAAATTAGATTCCTGAAAAGAATGCTCAATGTATCAAGAAGAGAGAAAATCAGAAATGAAGAAATCAGGACTAAAGTGGGTGTCTTATAGCAGTACTAGATTTCACAGAAAACTGCAAGTTACATAGTTTGATCATATAACTAGGCTACCAATTGATATTATACCACAACACACAATGATGTACAGACCAAATGGAAGCAGAAGAAGAGGCCGACCATGTAAACGATGGACAGAGGAAATAACTTGGAAATGTCAATACATGAAGACAATAAACGGGCATTCTCCCACTGTTTATGCTTCACGTCGACACCGCAAGGTACAAGAGGAACAAGATGAAAAACAATGGTTGCATCTAAGAAAAAAAGGTAATACCAAAATGTGATATAACAATAGAAGGAACAGTTCTTAACCATATCACAATAGCATACCATTTTCACTGTCTTGTCTTTGCTTATGCCATGCACTCACGCGGTACAAGTGTGCCCTCACATCAGCCACATAATCGGTACATTGTACCACAATGCGCTGGCAGAAATGTCACGCAGATAACACACACGGCACGGGAAAGACCACTCTCGTGACGAATTTATGTGATTACTTTCTAACATCAGCGACAATCACCAGCTAATTCATTCGACTTTTGGAAAACTATATGGACGCACATATTAAACACTTTCAATAGTAATTCCATTGGCGGGCAGGAAGAATTGCTTATGCGTCATTAGCCTGTCTAGTCTGTGATTGGCTGTTGATGCTGCCAATGCAAAGAAGCGATTGTGGAACTTTCTAGGGGGTTCATGCTCTTGGGCAACGTGCACGGGGATCGTCAGTTGTGAGTGGTTTGACGATAATTGAGTGCTCATAGGCCGTACATTAGTATCATCAATTGTGAGTGGTTTGACGGCAATTGAGTGCTCACAGGCTGTAGATTAGTATCGCCACATGTGAGTGGTTTGACGGCAATTGATTGCTCACAAGCCTTACTTTAGTATCGACAGTTGTGAGTGGTTTGACGGCAATTGGGTGCTCACGGACCGTACATTAGTGTCGTCAGTTATGAGTGGTTTGACGGCAGTTGAGTGCTCAGAGACCGTACATTAGTATCGTCAGTTGTGAGTGGTTTAAAGGCATTTGAGTGCTCACTGGCCGTACATTAGTATCGTCAGTTGTGAGTGGTTTGACGGCAATTGAGTGCCCACTGGCCGTACATTAGTATCGACAGTTGTGAGTGGTTTGATGGCAATTGAGTGCCCATAGACCGTACATTAGTATCGTCAGTTGTGAGTGGTTTGACGGCTATTGAGTGCCCATAGACCCGTACATTAGTATCGTCAGTTGTGAGTGGTTTTACGGCAATTGAGTACCCATAGGACGTACATTAGTATGGCATATGGTGTGGCTGGCTGGGTCTCGTTTATACATGCCGTTTGATGAACGGAAGGTGGGGTGGGTCTGACTGGCATGGTGGATCTGAGCTCACACACGTTCACTAAAATACAGGTGCTTACATAGGCACGCATTCACAGGTACACACTCTTATACAGTCGTAGATATGTGCACACACATCACTACTCAATGTTACAAACACATACAAATAGACACATTCATACACATATACATTCATATTCAAATACAGACGGCCACACCGGTCGGTCGGCAGGGCGGGCGGTCGGCCGGCCAGGTCGGGTGATCGGGGGAAAGGCGAGAGGTGATATAAATGGAGAGAGACAAGAGTAAGAAGGGAGGTGATATAAAGGTAGAGAAAGAGAGACGGGGAAAGGAGAGAGATGATATAAATGGAGAGAGACAGGGTAAGGAGGGATGTGATATAAATGGAGAGAGATGGAAAGGAGAGTGGTGATATAAATGGAGAAAGGTGGAAAGGAGAGGTGATTTAAATGGAGAGAGGCAGGGAAAGGAGAGCGATGATATAAATGGAGAGAGACATGGTAAGGGGGGATGTGATATAAATGGAGAGAGGTTTAAAGGAGAGTGGTGATATAAATGGAGAAAGGTGGAAAGAAGAGGTGATTTAAATGGAGAGAGACAGGAAAAGGAGGAAGGTGATATAAATGGAGAGAGAAGAAAAGGATAGAGTTGATATAAAGGAAGGGAAGAAGTGAGGTGATATAAATGGAAAGGGTGAGAAAGGAAATAGGTGATATAAATGGAAAGGAGAGAGGTGATATAAAGAGGGAGGGAGAGCGCACGCTATGATATATTCACTCACGCAGAGAGACACGTGTAGTAATACGTTTAATCGTAGTTAATTAGCATCGCCAATACAGGAAAATGGGCCCAACAATGAGGGAGGATTGTCCCCAGTGAGAGATCGTGACTCAGGAACTATGCAGAGTTGAGATGTGTGCAGGGAGACAACTCAATAAAGTTGACAGTTTGTAATGTACAAGATTTAGACCAGGTGAATACATATCCGGCCATTATATTGTTTGGCACCCTCACGCATCTCATTTCCTGCAGTAAACGACTGGAACTAAATTATCTTCAGCTCCGTAGTTAAAAGCTTGGGTGAGATGAGTTGATAATTTCATCGGTCTTGTTTGTTCTTTTGCTTTCCACATTCCCTGTTATGTCCTTGAGCGTCAGATTGTTTTTGTTATCCATTCAGTTGCGCCTGAACTTCCTCTGTTCGGCCTACACATGCAAGTGTTCATCTACTGTTGTGTGGCCCAATGCCACGTTGTGATACATACAAATGTCCATCTACTGTTGTGTGGCCCAATGCCATGTCTCCAGACATACAAATGTTCATCTACTGTTGTGTGAACTAGTACCACGTTGTGATACATGCAAGTGTTCATCTACTATTGTGTGAATTAGTACCACGTTGTGATACATGCAAGTGTTCATCTACTATTGTGTGAACTAGTACCACGTTGTGATACATACAAATGTTCATCTACTGTTGTGTGAACTAGTACCACGTTGTGATACATGCAAGTGTTCATCTACTATTGTGTGAATTAGTACCACGTTGTGATACATGCAAGTGTTCATCTACTATTGTGTGAACTAGTACCATGTTGTGATACATACAAATGTTCATCTACTATTGTGTGAACTAGTACCACGTTGTGATACATGCAAGTGTTCATCTACTGTTGTGTGAACTAGTACCACGTTGTGATACATGCAAGTGTTCATCTACTGTTGTGTGAACTAGTACCACGTTGTGATACATGCAAGTGTTCATCTACTGTTGTGTGAACTAGTACCACGTTGTGATACATGCAAGTGTTCATCTACTATTGCGTGGCCCAATGCCACGTTGTGATACATGCAAGTGTCCATTTACTGTTGTGTGTGACCCAATGCCACGTTGTGATACATGCAAGTGTCCATCTACTATTGTGTGACCCAATGCCACGTTGTGATACATGCAAGTGTCCATCTACTGTTGTGTGACCCAATGCCACGTTGTGATACATGCAAGTGTCCATCTACTGTTGTGTGACCCAATGCCACGTTGTGATACATGCAAGTGTCCATCTACTGTTGTGTGAATTAGTACCACGTTGTGATACATGCAAGTGTCCATCTACTGTTGTGTGACCCAATGCCACGTTGTGATACATGCAAGTGTCCATCTACTGTTGTGTGTGATCCAATGCCACGTTGTGATACATGCAAGTGTCCATCTACTATTGTGTGACCCAATGCCACGTTGTGATACATGCAAGTGTCCATCTACTGTTGTGTGAATTAGTACCACGTTGTGATACATGCAAGTGTCCATCTACTGTTGTGTGGCCCAATGCCACGTTGTGATACATGCAAGTGTTCATCTACCGTTGTGTGACCCAATACCACGTTGTGATACATGCAAGTGTCCATCTACTATTGTGTGACCCAATGCCACATTGTGATACATGCAAGTGTCCATCTACTGTTGTGTGAATTAGTACCACGTTGTGATACATGCAAGTGTCCATCTACTATTGTGTGACCCAATGCCACGTTGTGATACATGCAAGTGTCCATCTACTATTGTGTGACCCAATGCCACGTTGTGATACATGCAAGTGTCCATCTACTGTTGTGTGAATTAGTACCACGTTGTGATACATGCAAGTGTCCATCTACTATTGTGTGACCCAATGCCACGTTGTGATACATGCAAGTGTCCATCTACTGTTTTGTGACCCAATGCCACGTTGTGATACATGCAAGTGTCCATCTACTGTTGTGTGACCCAATGCCACGTTGTGATACATGCAAGTGTCCATCTACTGTTGTGTGACCCAATGCCGCGTTGTGATACATGCAAGTGTCCATCTACTATTGTGTGAATTAGTACCACGTTGTGATACATGCAAGTGTCCATCTACTATTGTGTGAACTAGTACCACGTTGTGATACATGCAAGTGTTCATCTACTGTTGTGTGAATTAGTACCACGTTGTGATACATGCAAGTGTCCATCTACTGTTGTGTGACCCAATGCCACGTTGTGATACATGCAAGTGTCCATCTAATGTTGTGTGACCCAATGCCACGTCGCGATACACGCAAGTGTCCATCTACTGTTGTGTGACCCAATGCCGCGTTGTGATACATGCAAGTGTTCATCTAATGTTGTGTGAACTAGTACCATGTTGTGATACATGCAAGTGTCCATCTACTGTTGTGTGAACTAGTACCACGTTGTGATACATGCAAGTGTTCATCTACTGTTGTGTGAACTAGTACCACGTTGTGATACATGCAAGTGTCCATCTACTGTTGTGTGACCCAATGCCACGTTGTGATACATGCAAGTGTCCATCTACTGTTGTGTGAACTAGTACCACGTTGTGATACATGCAAGTGTCCATCTACTGTTGTGTAACCCAATGCCACGTTGTGATACATGCAAGTGTCCATCTACTGTTGTGTGACCCAATACCACGTTATGATACATGCAAGTGTCCATCTACTGTTGTGTGACCCAATGCCACGTTGTGATACATGCAAGTGTCCATCTACTGTTGTGTGACCCAATGCCACGTTGTGATACATGCAAGTGTCCATCTACTGTTGTGTGACCCAATGCCGCGTTGTGATACATGCAAGTGTCCATCTACTATTGTGTGAATTAGTACCACGTTGTGATACATGCAAGTGTCCATCTACTATTGTGTGAACTAGTACCACGTTGTGATACATGCAAGTGTTCATCTACTGTTGTGTGAATTAGTACCACGTTGTGATACATGCAAGTGTCCATCTACTGTTGTGTGACCCAATGCCACGTTGTGATACATGCAAGTGTCCATCTACTGTTGTGTGACCCAATGCCACGTTGTGATACATGCAAGTGTCCATCTACTGTTGTGTGACCCAATGCCACGTTGTGATACATGCAAGTGTCCATCTACTGTTGTGTGACCCAATGCCACGTTGTGATACACGCAAGTGTCCATCTACTGTTGTGTGACCCAATGCCGCGTTGTGATACATGCAAGTGTTCATCTACTGTTGTGTGAACTAGTACCACGTTGTGATACATGCAAGTGTTCATCTACTGTTGTGTGAACTAGTACCACGTTGTGATACATGCAAGTGTCCATCTACTGTTGTGTGACCCAATGCCACGTTGTGATACATGCAAGTGTCCATCTACTGTTGTGTGAACTAGTACCACGTTGTGATACATGCAAGTGTCCATCTACTATTGTGTGACCCAATGCCACGTTGTGATACATGCAAGTGTCCATCTAATGTTGTGTGACCCAATGCCACGTTGTGATACATGCAAGTGTCCATCTAATGTTGTGTGACCCAATGCCACGTCGCGATACACGCAAGTGTCCATCTACTGTTGTGTGACCCAATGCCGCGTTGTGATACATGCAAGTGTTCATCTAATGTTGTGTGAACTAGTACCACGTTGTGATACATGCAAGTGTCCATCTACTGTTGTGTGAACTAGTACCACGTTGTGATACATGCAAGTGTTCATCTACTGTTGTGTGAACTAGTACCACGTTGTGATACATGCAAGTGTTCATCTACTGTTGTGTGAACTAGTACCACGTTGTGATACATGCAAGTGTCCATCTACTGTTGTGTGAACTAGTACCACGTTGTGATACATGCAAGTGTTCATCTACTGTTGTGTGAACTAGTACCACGTTGTGATACATGCAAGTGTTCATCTACTATTGTGTGAACTAGTACCACGTTGTGATACATGCAAGTGTTCATCTACTGTTGTGTGAACTAGTACCACGTTGTGATACATGCAAGTGTTCATCTACTGTTGTGTGAACTAGTACCACGTTGTGATACATGCAAGTGTTCATCTACTGTTGTGTGAACTAGTACCACGTTGTGATACATGCAAGTGTTCATCTACTGTTGTGTGAACTAGTACCACGTTGTGATACATGCAAGTGTTCATCTACTGTTGTGTGACCCAATGCCACGTTGTGATACATGCAAGTGTTCATCAACTGTTGTGTGACCCAATGCCACGTCGCGATACACGCAAGTGTCCATCTACACTTGACACCCGGGCCGACAAGCAAAGTCCAAGCCCTACCTCGATTATATATGGCTGAAATCCATTTCTGCTCATTTCTTGCCCGGCCCCATAAGGGAAGCCAAGAATAGTAACGCCGTAAACCCGTCATGCATGTCGTAAGTGGAGACTAGGGAGGGTTGGCGTGTGTGATCTTGGCTGCCTCATCCGTAGAAATCTTTAGCTGCAAAATCCACCCAATCATAATGCAGTCTACAAAGAACTTAGCATGATATGAGTACGTGGCCAATCTCAGTTGGGATGATGCAAGACACAAGACAAGGAAGAAACAAGTCAGACCCAGGATATTCTAAAAATGGCTGGTTTCACATGAATTGTGTCCATGTTGCACGGTATTGGTTCATGTAAACGATGGGTCTGTCCAGAAGCGACGTGTTTCAGTGTCTAGCTTGTGATGCCTCGAAGAGCACTTGTTCCTTCAGGGAGATACTGTTATCGTTTGCAGGTATTGGCTTCAGAACCCGACTTGCGCGTAGTTTTTATTCTTTTCCACTGTCTTATGTGTTCTCTAATTTTTCCGTCTCCCCCCCCCCCCCCGTGTCTCTTACGGATGCTAATGTTATTCGACTCCCTGTTTTCCCACTGGGTAACGCACTTATTGTGGCATGGCTGGTTTATGTGTCTGATTGTGTTTGATGATTTATGTGTCTGATTGTGTTTCTTGATTTAATCTGCAGCACTTGAATCAGTCAAGTCAGAGCTGTTTGAGGTGAAGGCAAAATACGATGAGGCAACATCGGCCAAGTAAGTAGTTCTGGTTTCTGTGTTTGTCTACCAGCCTGCGTCTTTCAGTTTATGCTTGCCTATCTTCGTATTTCCGTGATCGGCTACCTGTCTTCGTCTTACTGTGTATGCCTACCTGTCTTAGTCTTGATGTGTATGCCTATCTGTCTTCGGATTTCATTGTTTGTCTACCTGTCTTCGTCTTACTGTGTATGCCTACCTGTCTTCGTCTTACTGTGTATGCCTACCTGTCTTCGTCTTACTGTGTATGCCTACCTGTCTTCATATTTCTGTGTATGTTTACCTGTCTTCGTCTTTCTGGGTATGCCCACCTGTCTTCGTTTGTATGCGTATGCCTACCTGTCTTCATCTTGCTGTGTTTGCCTACTTGTCTTCGTATTTCTGTATATGCCTACCTGTCTTCGTCTTTCTATATATGCCTACCTGTCTTCGTCGTTCTGTATATGCCTACCTGTCTTCGTCTTGCTGTGTATACCTACCTATCTTCGCATTTCTGTGTCTGTCTACCTGTCTTAATCTTTCTGGGTATGCCTACCTGTCTTTGTGTGTATATCTGTCTTCGTCTTTCTGTGTGTTCTTGCGTCTTTGTCTGACAGTTTATATTAGTGTGGTAACTGCTTTGTAAATATCTATCTGTGTGTGCACACCAATCTCCTGTTTGTATGTTTCTGTGTGTGTATATGATAGTCAGCTTTCATATATGTATATGTGTTTGAAATAAGATATGAAGCATAGTTTTGTGCGAAATAAGATAAGAAGCAAAGTGTTGTGAGAAATAAGATATGAAGCGAAGTGTTGTGAGAAATAAGATATGAAGTGAAGTGTGCAAAATAATATAAGAGGCAAAGTGTTGTGCTGTTGAAACCAGCTAGATTTATTCCTTATTCCTCGTCACCCCACAAAGGAATGTTGTTTACATTATATCAGTTTGCATTATAGCTACAGTATTTGGTCCTTTTGGCTGACATATTTCCCAGTAGTAGCCGTGGGGGAGCGGAGAGCAATGTTGTCCTTCACTATTTGTCCTAACTTTCTCCAGCACACTGCAGGGACCATCACATGAGAGTGAAGCTACCTCTGGTGCTCTATCACTCTTCAATCCTTGCTGTCTCGAGCACACTGCAGGGACCATCACCTGAAAGTGAAGCTACCTTTGGTGCTCTGTCAGTCTCCAATCCTTGCCGTCTCGAGCACACTAAAGTGATGTTGTCTGTCTCTAGGAGCACCCCATGAAAGTGAATTCAGCTCTCCTGCTCTGCCACTCTTCTTCTCCTTTATTTTAATATTAACTTATTAGTTACATTATACCTTATTTTTAATCAGTAAAGAGTACATCTTCACACAATCAATAATACATCGAGAATAAGTCAACAGTGAACCATCATTTAATCAATAATACATCAATTTCAGTCAATACCGCAACTACACTCGGCTCACTGCTACATTGATTATTAGTAAACTGTCAGTCACAAATCAACATGCAATCAATAATACATCACATCCAGTCGATACTGCGGAAGCACTCAGCCAGTAACCTAATCCATAACATACTGCAAGCCACCTCAAGCGGCCTGCAGCGCGAGTCAGTATTACTCACTCCCGAGCTGCATTGGGTGACGCTTATAGAATACGTTTCCCGATGTCATATTTCTGAGTATGTGACATCTTTCTTTGTGCCTGGAAGTAAATCTTTGGGGAGTGGAGGTGGCATTTGTGGGTGTGGAGGTGTCGGTTTGTGGGGGGTGGAGGTTGCGGTAGATGGAGTTACGGTTGTTGGGGTGGAGAGTGTGGTAGATTGAGTGGCGGTTGTTGAAGTTGTGGTAGATTTGAGTTACGGTTTTGGGGTGGAGGTTGCGGTAGATGGAGTGGCGGTTGTGGTAGATGGAGTTACGGTTGTGGTAGATTGAGTTACGGTTGTCGGGGTGGAGGTAGCGGTAGATGGAGTGGCGATTGGGGGGGGGGGGGTTTAGATGGAGTTACTGTTGTGGGGGAGCTGGTCGTGATAGATGGAGTGGTGGTTGTAGGGGAGGGGGATTGTGGTAGATGAGTTACGGTTGTGGGGAAAGGGATTGTGGTAGATGGAGTTACCGTTGTCGGGGTGGAGGTCGTGGTAGATAAAGTGGTGGTTGTGCGGGAGGGGGTTGCAGTAGATGGAGTTACGGTTGTGTGGGTGGATGTTGTGGTAGATGGAGTGGTGGTTTGGAGTGTGGGTTGTAGTAGACGGAGTTACAGTTTAGGGGTGGAGGTTGTGGTAGATGTAGTGGCGGTTGTGGAAAGTATGGTAGATTGAGTTACAGTTTGGGGGAGGCGTTTGTGGTAGATGCAGTTACAGTTGTGGGAGTGGAGGTGTCGGTTGTGGGGGGGGGGGTAGAGGTTGCGGTAGATGGAGTTACGGTTTAGGGGTGGAGGTTGTGGTAGATCGAGTTATGGTATGGGATGGGGGTTGTAGATCGAGTTACAGTTTGGGGGTGGAAGTTGTGGTAGATTGAGTTACGGTTTGGGGTTGGCGTTTGCGGTAGATGGAGTTACGGCTGTGGAGGTTGCGGTAGATGGAGTGGAAGTTGTGGTAGATCGAGTTACGGTTTGGGGATGGCGTTTGCGGTAGATGGAGTTACGGTTGTGGAGGCTGTGGTAGACGGAGTTACGGTTTGGGGGTGGAGGTTGCGGTAGATGGAGTTACGGTTGTGGAGGGTGGAGAATGCTGTTGATGAAGTGGAAGTTGTGGTAGATTGAGGTACGGTTGTGTGGGTGGAGGTTGCGGTAGATGGAGTTACGGTTGTAGGGGTTGCGGTAGATGGAAATTACGATTGTGGGTGTGACTTGTATGTAGAGTTACGATTGTGGGTGTGAATGTGGTAACTGGAGTTACGGCTGTGGGCGTGGCTGCTATGAAGCTATGACCGAAGATAGATGAAGCTAAAACGTGACGAGGGGCGACAAATAAAAGCCACATTTAACACAGTCAACGCTTCACCCGCTTCTCCCCCCCCCCCCCCTTACACACACACATACATACATACATACATACATACATACATACATACATACATACCTACCTACCTACCTACCTACCTACCTACCTACCTACCTACCTACCTACCTACATACATACATACATACATACATACATACTTTCTCTCTCTCTCTCTCTCTCTCTCTCTCTCTCTCTCTCTCTCTCTCTCTCTCTCTCACACACACATTGTATATGGTGCGTTCGTTATCCGACACTGTGATTTGTGGCCACACTCGATGGTGTTGTTTCCACACCATCACCTCTCCGAGATTGATTCAGTCTCGTAACACTGACACTGCGGATTTACTCCGACCGTTTTTCGTTTTCTTCTTTGAAGTTCTGAAAGGAAAGGTGGTGCAGAACACGACTGGTCACTTCAACTTATACCGTGACCCAAGAGTATTGGGAAACTCAACTGTTGACACGTCGGCGGTAGTGTATTAAAAGAAAGATGTAAAGGCCATGTTTCCATGCTATAAGACGTAACGGATATATGGTGCCCACCCCATGTTTTTATAACGCAGACGGCACTCAGATAATGTGATCATTGTCACATCGGTGGCCTTCACTTTCCAGAACATTGTCTAATACCCATTTTGTTGTTGTTTGTCCATCAAGAATGATGATGAGCATTCATCTCAACCAGTGGGGTTGAAAGTATGGAGCCGTGAGGTCTAAGATGGCTGATAAGGCCTATTTTGGCTCGAAATGTTCTTTGATAATGTGGACAATGAATGCTTGACATTCCAGGAGCAGGATCTCCTGCAGTAGTTTTTCTGTCCAGCCTTTTCTTCACAGCTCTTGCAGTCCTGCTTGCTTCATACATAACTGCACTTCTTGCGTAATGATGTACGTCATGAATTTCAGTCTTTGACAGCAGTTCCCCATGTGTCATGATGAATTCCAAAAGCTTTTAATTAGATCTTCAGAGTGTCTTTAAAGCGTTCCCTCTGACCACCTTGGGAGCGTTTACCACAACGCAGCTCACCGTAAAACATTCGTTTAGGGAGCCCGTGATACCCCTTTAAGACACTAGGTCAACCTGGCAGTATAGATCAATGAAAATAAAATATAGTTACTGCTTAGATGAGGTTTCGATCACATGACCACTGGGCTAGGGACCTCTGCGCTGCCCTTGACTACCTGTGGGAGTGTATGCTCTAGCATTATCTTGACTATTATATCTCACGGAACTACGGCGCATAGCACTCTCACTCACAGCCACGCAAGCCAGGCTTCCAGTGCCACGTGAGGCGGGCGGTATTTGCACAGACCTGTTACCGCTCTGAGGTTGTTCCAAGCTTGTATTGATTGATTGATTGATAACTTGATTGATTGATTAAGTGAATTTTCCGTCATTGCACTCCGGACACACTGTTTCTGTGTAGAGATGTTTACTGTGCCCGTAGGCCGTCGATTATGAACACATCTATGTTGTCCTCGCCTGCGATCACGCCTGCTTCTGCTAGAGTTGATTGCAGATGATAAAAGTTATAGTCTCATTGATTCATCAGTCTCTGTGACAGCCTGTAGCAAGCATCCTTTCATATGTGATACATGTTATATATCTTTCACCCTTTCGTTGTGTCCCCATCATTGTTTCACCTGGGATCATCATATCAAATCATAATTACCTTGAATTTTCTTCTTCTTCTTCTTCTTCTTCTTCTTCTTCTTCTTCTTCTTCTTCTTCTTCTTCTTCTTCTTCTTCTTCTTCTTCTTCTTCTTCTTCTTCTTCTTCTTCTTCTTCTTCCTTCTTCTTCTTCTTCTTCTTCTTCTTCTTCTTCTTCTTCTTCTTCTTCTTCTTCTTCTTCTTCTTCTTCTTCTTCTTCTTCTTCTTCATCATCATCATCATCATCATCATCATCATCATCATCATCATCATCATCATTGTCATCGTCTCGTCGTTGTTTCATCCACCTCTCACAAGAAACAACACGTGCCAATATATTAAAAACAGCATTGTTCAACTCTGTCTTGTTCATCATTCTCCCACCTGTGCCAGAGCTGGACTGTGACCGACAGGGATAAAACATAATTACAACGAGTATGATTTGCCTTCCAAGAACATGGAATGTGACAAGAAGAAGAGGATCAGAATCGAAGGCATCAGGAATCAAGCTTGTATAGTTGACTTTATCGAGAGACAGCAAGTCAGATGCTTCGGTCATGGGACGACTACACCGAAACTGCTAAAGCAAACAGCATTGACATATTGACATTAACGGAAACAGTGAAAGGTAGACCAAGCAAGCGATGGATTATCGGAATTTGTAGAGTCAGCACCCCAACCCATACACAGTCCACCCTATACTGTCCACCCCATACACAGTCCACCCTATACAGTTCACCCCATACACAGTCCAACCCATACACAGTCCACCCGGGGGGTCTTGTCCGGAAAGCCCTTCCTACCAGACACTGAAAGGCATCTAGGAACAGCGGACATAAAAAAAGGAAAGGAAGAAGAAAGCAGGTCACTCCACGGCCCAATGCAGCCACCTATTATATCTGAAGATGTTTCTGTAGCATGTGATCTGACAGGCCATCTTGTGTGGCGTGGCTAAATGATTGCATAGCTACGTTATTCTGTTGAGTGATTGCCAAGAGGGTAACAGCAAGAAACCAGACAAGGCAGCCACAACCTGGGCTTTGAGAGGTCGCATCTGTCTATCATTGATGAAGTTGATTGCACGCCAATGACGACGAGCCTGTTATAAAACAATAGAAATGTGAATTGTTTACAGACTTCACTAGCGAAACAATCTGGTTCACTGTCTGGTTGTTGTTGTTGTTGTTGTTGTTGTTGTTGTTGTTGTTGTTGTTGTTGTTGTTGTTGTTGTTGTTGTTGTTGTTGTTGTTGCAAGGAGATATGTGTCTAATCTAGTTTCGTGTGTGCAGTGTTTCTCACACTTGTTTGAGTCGGAGAACTATCGTGCATCTTCAATCTTCATCATCATTATATTACATACCGATCCTGCTCCTTTACAAACATCTTTCTTGTGTGTTTGTGGTGAGTTCGACCACTGATTGTCTTCTATGCCACTCTGTCAATTCATCCAGCATGTTCCATCTTCATTCAACAGTTTCCATTTACTAGACTGTCACAAATTTCTCCAGTATTTTTATCATCCTCTCGCCCCTAAAACCATCGACTTTTATGGATGTCGCAACTTTATCTTTGAAACTTGTCTCTGTTACTTTCGCCAGTACCCCTTATCACCCTCTCGCCTCTAAAACCATCGATCTTTCCGGCTGTCACACCTTGCTCCAGTATCTCTGAAACCTGTAACATCCGGTTACTCTTAATTGCTTCTACATTATGTGATATATATTTATAATCTTATTACAGTCATCTTTGTGTTGCCCTTGACACAGGTCGTTATGACCGAAACGTCGGACATGCATGTCGTTTGTTAAGGTATTTTTAATTCCGTTTCTTGATTTTTGTTAGGCTACTGTCATTTCTGTACACCTGACTCGACGTCCTTCTGAGATATGTACCTATGTTTGTGCCACCTGCTTCCATGTAGCGGGGTCTGAACCCACTTTGCTGTTTTGTTCTATAGGACGATTGTTACCATTTGTCCGTCGAAGTGTCTGCGATTTTGGTAACAAACCCGTGTCCAGTAAATGGGAAATAGACGATTGTATGTGACACACTTATCTGGCAGATCGGTGTGTCGGCATTCTGGCAGCGGCCTTATGCATGTATGCCTGCGCGTGCTGTTGGATTATCGGGACTTCTGTCACTTCGGGACTTCGGTATTCACTGGCGGAGGAACAGAGTATTATGTGGTGACCCTATGCCGTGAAGTTGGAATCGCGAATAAGGACTGACATTTCAGTTGTCTTCAAGTGAATCAAACGTGGACATCTTAGAGATAACCAGGAATCTTTTTACCCTGTCAGTTGAGTGGAATCAATAACCGACCTCACAACACATGCCCCGTCCTCATCTGCAACAACCTGCGAAACTTACCAATACTAATGGTGCTAGGAGCGTTCGGATTATATGTCTATCTGGTCTTTCCTCGGAGTTTTGGGTGTCGGCCAGATACTATGGTCACTGCCTGCAGCTCCATTCTCTCCACGCCGTGATCTATACGTTCTTCTCCACTATACACACGACTCCAATGTGTCCCGATCACGTCTGTCTTATCATGCACCCAGCCAATCTGTCCCTGTCGGTGATATAATACAATTATACTTATGGTCTTATCTGTCATATTAACATAAAACAACAACAGTAGGGTTTTTATATTGCTCGTAAACATTCGGTGCATGTCGTAAATGACGACTAAGAGAGGTGGCCTGAGACAGGCTAAATTACACCGTAGAATAAAATCAGCCGACATCCAACTATGCTTGAGCTGACCTACAAAGGGCAAGGCATGAGTGGTAGTGGGTTACATTCCTACAAGATCTTAATGGCACAGGAAGAAGAATTATACATTGCCTGAATGAAGTTCCTTTGTTCGAATAATAAAAAGATAGAAGTCATGGTGATATCAAAGAAACAGATTGTGCCTACATTAACAATTAAAGTAAATGAGGTTATTTTGGGACAAATGCGGAAATTCAGATATCACGGCAGATGGATAACATCAGATGGAAGATGCATCACTGAGAGAAAGAACAGAATAGGACAGGCAAAAACTGCATTCTATCAAATGAAGAACGTTGTGTGTAATAAATTATTGTCCTTGAAAGGTAGCGAGTTCTTGCATGTTACATAGAGCTAATTTTAACGTACGGCTGCAAATTCCGGACAATTAGTAAACAGGCGACAGAATCCCCGGAAGCCTTGGTTATGTAGTTCTATAGAAGAATGCTGAAAATTAATTGGACAGCCAAAATGAGCAATCTGGACATTCTGAGGGAAGCTAAGTCGCAAAGGCAACTTATCACAAACACCAGAAAGAGGCAGTCATAGTTTTTTTTTGGCCACGTTATGAGAAGACAAAATCTGGAACATGTCGTGAGAACCCGAAAGATTTGCGGAAAGAGAGATAGAGGAACAACGGTAGAAGATTCTTGACAGTTTTGTGTCATGGCACGGAAGGGAGTCAGCACACGAATTGATCCATGACCTCGAAATCGCAATAAGTGGAGAGGCATTATGCTCTCGCCAGCCGGAAGGGCACTAAATGATGATGATGATGATGACGAATGAAGTATTTCAAAGTACTACTTTCCCAACATGGTACTGAACGTCTAGTCGGTTGCAATGTTGAGTAGTCTCGATCGATTGATTTACGGGTAAATTAACTAGAATCGACGTGGTTGCAATCGGGACACGTCCATATGTGCTGTATCTCTCTCAGTAAATGTCGGTGTGTAGGGATGCTAATTGTTGCACTTGTTAGTCAGCCAGCCGTTGGAGTAGGATTAAAGAATGAAAGCTTCTGTCACCTCCCCTGGCTTGCAGAACTGCAGAAAGGGCATCATAAATGTCAAACTGTACATACCCCTCTCCCATCACATCCTGAACTTTCTAGAAAACGTCCGTGTTCGTGTCCCGGCATGAAGCTGCCGAGGCACACACTAACTGCCAATGCTAGCCTTTGATTTGTCACAGTATATGTGACCAATTTCAGTTCAGGATCATTACACGGGAAGTCAAACGGTCTCGCTACTTCTGCTTGTGTCTGCACGTGGTTGTCTCGCTCTCGCGCCCTCCGCCAGGAACTTAATCTCGACCACTTACATTGCTTGCTGTGACTTCCTCCGAGTCATCGATGCTCAGATAATCATGGACTAGCCAGCTACACGACGCCCAGTTTCTCTATGGCCACGTTTCTGTTGGCGAATGACGCCCGTCTGGTGTTTGGAGCACCAGTGCCGTGGTGCGGCCCTACCGTAAGTTATACATCATTGTGCTATAGGATAGTCCAGTTGTCTACTAAAGTTATATATCATTGTGCTATAGGATAGACCAGTTGTCTACTAAAGTTATACATCATTGTGCTATAGGATAGTCCAGTTGTCTACTAAAGTTATATAGCATTGTGCTATAGGATAGTCCAGTTGTCTACTAAAGTTATATATCATTGTGCTATAGGATAGACCAGTTGTCTACTAAAGTTATACATCATTGTGCTATAGGATAGTCCAGTTGTCTACTAAAGTTATATAGCATTGTGCTATAGGATAGACCAGTTGTCTACTAAAGTTATATATCATTGTGCTATAGGATAGTCCAGTTGTCTACTGAAGTTATACATCATTGTGCTATAGGACAGTCCAGTTGTCTACTAAAGTTATATATCATTGTGCTATAGGATAGTCCAGTTGTCTACTAAAGTTATATATCATTGTGCTATAGGATAGTCCAGTTGTCTACTAAAGTTATATATCATTGTGCTATAGGATAGTCCAGTTGTCTACTAAAGTTATATAGCATTGTGCTATAGGATAGTCCAGTTGTCTACTAAAGTTATATATCATTGTGCTATAGGATAGTCCAGTTGTCTACTAAAGTTATACATCATTGTGCTATAGGATAGTCCAGTTGTCTACTAAAGTTATATATCATTGTGCTATAGGATAGTCCAGTTGTCTACTAAAGTTATGTATCATTGTGCTATATTATAGTCCAGTTGTCTACTAAAGTTATATATCATTGTGCTATAGGATAGTCCAGTTGTCTACTAAAGTTATATATCATTGTGCTATAGGATAGTCCAGTTGTCTTCTAAAGTTATATATCATTGTGCTATAGGATAGTCCAGTTGTCTACTAAAGTTATATATCATTGTGCTATATGATAGTTCAGTTGTCTATTAAAGTTATATATCATTGTGCTATAGGATAGTCCAATTGTCTACTAAAGTTATATATCAGTGTGCTATAGGATAGTCTATTTGTCTACTAAAGTTATACATCATTGTGCTATAGGATAGTCCTGTTGTCTGCTAAAGTTTTACATCATTGTGCTATAGGATAGTAGAGTTGTCTACTAAAGTTACACATCATTGTGCTATAGGATAGTCCAGTTGTCTACTAAAGATACACATCATTGTGCTATAGGATAGTCCAGTTGTCTACTAAAGTTATATGTCATTGTGCTATAGGATAGTTCAGTTGTCTACTAAAGTTATATATCATTGTGCTATAGGATAGTCCAGTTGTCTACTAAAGTTATATATCATTGTGCTATAGGATAGTCCAGTTGTCTACTAAAGTTATATATCATTGTGCTATAGGATAGTCCAGTTGTCTACTAAAGTTATATATCATTGTGCTATAGGATAGTCCAATTGTCTACTAAAGTTATACATCATTGTGCTATAGGATAGTCCAGTTGTGTACAAAAGTTATATGTCATTATGTTATAGGATAGTCCAGTTGTCTACTAAAGTTATATATCATTGTGCTATAGGATAGTCCAGTTGTCTACTAAAGTTATATATCATTGTGCTATAGGATAGTCCAGTTGTCTACTAAAGTTATACATCATTGTGCTGTAGGATAGTCCAATTGTCTACTAAAGTTATATATCATTGTGCTATATGTTAGTCCAGTTGTCTATTAAAGTTATATATCATTGTGCTATAGGATAGTCCAGTTGTCTACTAAAGTTATGTATCATTGTGCTATATTATAGTCCAGTTGTCTACTAAAGTTACACATCATTGTGCTATAGGATAGTCCAGTTGTCTACTAAAAGTACACATCATTGTGCTATAGGATAGTCCTGTTGTCTACTAAAGTTTTACATCATTGTGCTATAGGATAGTAGAGTTGTCTACTAAAGTTACACATCGTTGTGTTATAGGATAGTCCAGTTGTCTACTAAAGTTATACATCATTGTGCTATAGGATAGTTCAGTTGTCTACTAAAGTTACACATCATTGTGCTATAGTATACAGTCCGGTTGTCTACTAAGGTCAGTTGCATGTCCTCTGCAGGACGTGGCACTCAAACCCATCATTTTTTAAAAGCTGTTTGTGATATTTTACTTTCATTATTTTGCCGTTGCTTTTTGAACGACAGACGCTTATACCATTGTTAAAAATCAACACAAGGCGACCTGCTTTCATTCAAGTCGCCTGCAGTTTATTTGGAATGCAGGATTGCGAATCGCGTTAGCTATCCCTTCGCCGCGGACGTCAGCAGGTGTCTAGTTAAAGTTAGTTGCATATCCTTTACATGACGTAGCAGTCAACCCCAGCATTTTTTGGCTGTTCCTGATTCTTGGGCAATTTTACGTTCAATATGTCTAGTACGCGTGTAGATATACGAGGTAGGTTTGATCTAGGCGACATGTGCCGTGTTTGACCTGCAGTGTGCCAACATCTTTCAGCATTCAACACAATATACTACTTACACGTGTAATTGTGTATGCCAACTAAGTAACTGTGCCAACACATGAGAATATATTAAAGCGTAGAGTGCGAGATAGAATGTGTTACCCACACAGATCTTTTGTGTTTCCCACACAGTTAGCAATAGCAAGGACATCAATGTTACCTTGTATGTGCCCATTATCTCATATATATATATATTACTCTGTGCACGAACAGATACCTAACTACGGAATTTTCATAATAGTGAAGTGTAAGTTACATTAGCTTACAAGATTTGTGAAGTTAAAGTGTGCGCACAATATTATATGATTGGTGCGACTTGAGGAATTAGAAACTGGTGATGATGTAATTTCAGTTCCTGATTTCGTGCATGCCGGTGAGCTCTCCTAGTTGTGGATGCAAATGAAATATGAAATAAAGAATCAAAATCATTGCACTCGCGGCATTGAAACACGCCTTGCGTGTATTTCTTCAGTAGCCAACCTTGTGGCGAAGTGGTCAAGTCGTCTGCCTTGCGTTCCGAACCTTGTGGGTTCGATACCGGGCTACGTCTTTCGGTTCTTGGGTGCATTTTTCTTTGAGACTCCTGGGGGGGGTCGTCGCTGCAGCTACGGAGTTTGTGCTTTGTGCGACACTTTCGGCAGGCCGCCCTGCGGAAAGAGATCGAGCCATATGTGATAAAACCCGGTGCAATGAAGTCGGTCCTCTTGACTTTTAAGACTTTTCTTTAAAGTAGGGAACGAAGGTCCCCATGCTGATGGCACAAGTGGCAGTCAAGCTGCATATTCCTGTACGCCTTGAGTATTTTCCGGACTCCCTGATCACAATTCACTGTTTCAGCGTCGCCAGTTCTGGTCCTTTGTTTAGCTGCACTTTCAATTCGATCCCAGAGATCCTTCAACACGCCAGTCTTGTCGTAACCCCAGAAATCCATCACCACTCGTCTTGTCGTGACCCCAGAGATCCTTCACCACCCCAGTCTTGTCGTGACCCCAGAGATCCTTCACCACCCCAGTCTTGTCGTGACCCCAGAGATCCATCACCACCCCAGTCTTGTCGTGACCCCAGAGATCCTTCACCACCCCAGTATTGTCGTGATCCCAGAGATCCTTCACCGCCCCAGTCTTGTGACCCCTGAGATCCTTCATCACCCGTCTTGTCGCGACCCCAGAGTTCCTTCACTACCCCAGTCTTGTGATCTAGCTCAGATCTAGATCTGGGCATTGTGCTCCTGCCCAGAGGAGCACAATGGGTTGTCTGCCAGCATTGTAGTGAACTCCGGACATGTTTCTGCAGTGACGTCGCTGTCTGAGTTCAGGCACACGGTGTAGTCTTCCTCAGTAAGCTTTACCACAGCGAGACGACCTTGGTGGACCCTCCCTTGGGTAACCTGACTGTCTGCTCAGGACTCCTCGGGCGCATGGGACAAGAGATTTGTCTTTGCGTGAACACCGACCGTGGCGCGTCGCCAGAGTAACCAGAGGAAGGCTGGCGCGCTAGCGAAGTTGATAGCGAACTGCTGGGACGCGGGTAGGACTCATGGACTCGTCGCTTGTCAAAGTGAGAAACAGATTGGCCACGTATTCCGCCTTACCCACAGACCTTCAAAATGTGATGAGGCTGTCACAACACAAACTCATAGCAGGAAACTTGCTTTTGGACAACCATCATCATCCAGTGCCTTGCCGGCTGGCGTGGAAGATCCTGCCTCTCCACAAATTACGATATCCGACGTCATGGATCGATTCGTGTGTTGACTCCTTTCCGCGACAGAACACAAGACTGTCAAGAATCTTTCGCGCTGGCTGCCTCTATCTCTCTTTCAGCAAATCTTTCTGGTTGTCACAACAGTTCCAGTTTTTGTTTGGGACTATAAAATAAATTATTAACAATTTCACCTGAGGAGTTCATTCTATTGATTAGCATCTGTAGAAGTCGAGGCATAGGATATAGACATCAGAGGACACTCTTACAATGTAAAGCAAAACACGGAAAGTATAAACATACCAGATTCTCGTCGAATCGTCTAAGTGTCAGCTGTCCTGGTTTCGTCTCATTAATTTCTGTCAACGAAAGGCGAGGACGCTGAAGTTATTTCAACGCCAGCGACCCTGCCTGGCCACCGTTGTCTGATTCATATCCATTGTCAGAGTAATCCAACATAAACATCCTATTTTAGTATCACCTGACAAATTAGCACGACCCACACGCTCCTTTTGATTCAGTCTTCGTCCCTTCTCCCCCCTTAGCTGAGCCCCATGTCCTCAATCCCTCATATTTAACATTCAGTCCGCCACATTACGGTGACTTTCCCACAACATCCCCTTCTCTATGGTGGTCACAGACGGTGAGCAGTATCTGTATTTGATGCTGTTAGAAGCTAGCGTAAGTTCTCTCAGACCCTCATGTCGTAAACCCTGTTGTGGAAATGTATAATGCGACTCGAATAAAGCACCGCTTGGAGAATCGTGACCTCCTGCCAGGCCCGTCCAACGAGGTGTAGATGAAGGACACGCTTCTAGATATAGCATTGTACGATATACAGATTCATCGTATAGGTATATCAATAATCTGTATACATGCATGGAAAGCGCAAAGATGTGGCTGTACTAACGAATGTTGAAATACCACGAAAACCGTTTTACAGTCAGATAGTTAGTTAACTGATCATCCTCACTGCACATCGAACCATTCAGTCCATAAGTGCTCGGATCTCCTCAGTAAATCCTGCAGCGTGTAGCGGCAAACGACACCAGTTCTGTGTTGATTTATTAATCTTCTTTGGCTTCTTACGTAGTGTTCTTGTTTGGCCACACCTGTCAACTTGCTGTTCTGGCAGTCTGACCGTGGTTGTAGATTCTCAGTTCATCATTTGGTTCTCGCAAACTACAAAGTGAGAAATAATATAGTGTATACACTTTACAACAAACTCCACTACGGCAGATGTAACTCAAGGGGGAAACAGTTCAATGATAATATTAAAAGATAAAATAAAGATAGCTTATGCTACGACACAACGAATGTGCTTATACCAATCTTCATCAGAAACAACTCAAAACATATCTAAAGAAAAACATGGCATTAGACAATTTAATGAAATTAGAAGATAAACAGAAAAAAGTCACGCATGTACCCTCACTTTTTCGCAGGAGTTGGACGTACCTGTTTCCATTTCCTATGGTTATATATATCCCGCTGATGCCATTATGTCTCTTCTTATACGAAGCCAGACAGTCAAGATTTATTTAGCACTTATGGGGAGAAGGGGACAACTGGAAATCGTATTGGTGACTGGTAAGATTCAAGGGAAAAAAGAAAGGGGAACGCAGAGATAAATATCTGGATGGCTTAGCCATAGTATAATCGAGACAAAGTCGGAGACCTGATCCACGACGCTGATGATCTTTGAGATGGCAAACCATAAACGTCGACGCTTTTCGGCATGGCACATGTTGATGATACGTGGCCACCATAACTCTCTTTCTGTGTATAGACTCAATATAAAAATGTATCGGTAAAAGCGTTACATTACAATGCTAGGTCATTCAGTCTACCCCATTTATCTCCCACCTCCCCTCCCGCCCGCGATTACGTCCCCTAAGAACACGGTGTTCTCTCCCCCTGAAGAATGTCAGGACTTGCCAACCGTCTCAATCTCTCATTTATCCACTTCCTGCGCTAATTCTGTATTCTGGTCATGAACATGATGGGAGGGTCATAAATTATCAGCCGTCATAAATCAGAATTCATTAGACGGTTTATTCTACAGATACAACATAGTTTCCGCTGGTGTTAGCCCTGTACACACTCGGCAGTTAGTGTATATTAATGTACTAAGTATGTTTCCATTTAGCTTCCCGACTCCTAACCCCTGACCCGAATTTCTGTATTGTCAGCACCTGCCCCTTCTCTCTCTCTCTCTCTCTCTCTCTCTCTCTCTCTCTCTCTCTCTCTCTCTCTCTCTCTCTCTCTCTCCCCCCCCCCCCCACCATTTTAATATTCATTCATTCATTCATTCATTCAATAGCATGTCCTTTACAGAACTTCTCCCCCATAACCACAATCCGGAAAACCCCTCGATCATAATCAAGATGTCCTTCGTCCGATACCCCCATCTGGAGATTACCTATCTTCTCTTTGGCATTTCTCTTCCTCTCTTTCCGGTCATATACTCCTCCATGGTTGTTCTCTCAAAACTTTCATGACGTTTCAAGTGACCAAAATATTTAAATTTTCTTTGTTTATCATCTTTAGTAGCCAACCTTCTTCAATATTCAGCTCTTGTCGTATGGATTCATTTGTTCTTTTCTGTATCTAAGATATTCTTAGAGCCCGTCTATAACATTTATGCCCTCTCCGTGGCGATGGCCTTGCCGACGCAATTCATAATGCTACACAGCAGTGACCGATTTGGCAGCAGACCGTGTCCTCTGGTTTTAACGTGTTGGTATGGGGGAAGGTCGATTCAGAAAGTAATGTCAAACTACTGAATGTAAAACTTGCCCAGATGTCAACAACGGCAGTGAAATGCTGGTGTTGACTGCAACGTCTTGTAAAGGATATGCAACTATTTAAAAAAAAATAACGTTTATATTCATAGTCATTTATGCGCTGTTCAGCTTGTTTAGTAAGTGTCCAGGTCTCACAGGCGTATGTTGCAATGGGAAAGATGCATGCTCTTAAAAATCTAATTTTTGTAGTTCTGTCTGTCCCCCTTCACAATTTATTCATTTCTAATATTGTTTCAGGAAATAACTGAAAAAGTTTTATAAAGTGGTTTGATAACTCTGCGGCTGCACACTTTGTATGTATGCATCTTGGCGGGTTTTGAACAAACGATAGTGGCTTTAAACTATGTGTAAGACGTGGCGTGGAATATATGTATGAAGGTGGCTTTAAACCAGGTCTAAGAAATGGAATATATGTTGTATACTGGCTTTAAGCCAGGTTTGAGAAGTGGAATGTATGTATGACAGTGGATTTAAGCCAGGTTTGAGAAGTGGAATCTATTTGTGATGGTGGCTTTAAACTAGATCTGAAAATTGAAATTTCTTAATGACAATGGTGTAAATTAAACCTTGTATGAGAAGTGGTAGTTTTGTGTGAAGTAAAGTAAATGACCTCTTCTCTCATCATGAGATGTATGGGACATATGGTGCTGGCCCCATATTTATAGATGGACCAGCCCTGGGTGGATGAGGTAAGGTGTCATGCCAGCAGCCTTTATTTCACAGCAGATCTCTTGGCACCCATGTTAGGCTGGGTCACCATGATAGCCCAACTGAATTAAATATCATCCCATTGTTGAAGGGGATTTGAATACAGAGCCAGAAGGCCACCGTGCTAGCCACTGTACTAGCATGTCTCCCTGTGTACATATAACTTGGATTTGACCAGGTCTGACAATTGGTATATTAAAAACATGAGTTGGAATCAAGTCTGAGCAGTAGGATATACATAAAGTTAGTTGCACTTTACAGGACATTGTAGCCAACACTAGCAATTTTTGCTGCTGTGATCTCTTGGCAAGTTTACGTTCAGTAGTTTGCCATTGCTTCCTGAACGACCGGCACCCATACCATTTCATAAAAAAGCAATGAGAGGCAGTCTGCTGCCAAATCGTCCACACCTGTGTTTCGTACAGTGGGTATGCGGGATTACAAACTGCATCTGTAACCTCATCGCCACGGAGCTGGCGGGATATACATGACTGGTTTTCGATTAAGTCTGAGCAGAAGGATATACATATAACTGGTTTTCAATCAAGTCTGAGCAAAAGGATATACATATAACTGGTTTTCAATCAAGTCTGAGCAGAAGGATATACATATAACTGGTTTTCAATCAAGTCTGAGCAGAAGGATATACATATAACTGGTTTTCAATCAAGTCTGAGCAGAAGGATATACATATAACTGGTTTTCAATCAAGTCTGAGCAGAAGGATATACATATAACTGGTTTTCAATCAAGTCTGAGCAGAAGGATATACATATAACTGGTTTTCAATCAAGTCTGAGCAGAAGGATGTACATATAACTGGTTTTTCAACCAAGTTTGAGAAGCAGAATGTACATATAATCATGAGTTTATTCAAAGAAGTAGAATATACATGTAACTGGCATTCAGCCAAGTCTGAGAAATAAGATTTACATACAACAATGAGTTACAATTGTGGCAATATTGTGTACGTATTACTAGGTAATAGAGATCATATTTCAGAAAGCAAGTGCTTTTATTTATCAGCTATCACCCTACTGAAACATCCAAACATATTTATGTCTGCACAACTACAGGTAATAAATAGCATATTCACACCAACCCTATGATATCAATGTCAAACTTGGACATTATCCACATCACACTTACACAAAATCATCACCTTTGAGATGAGATGCCTGAGAAGAGCTGCCAACTTAACTATCCAAGATCGAGCAAGAAATTTTGTTATCAGACAGTCTGAGATCAGCACTTTGTGCCACATGCATTGATAGGTAGAATTGGTTTGGCCATCTTCCTAGAATGCAGCACATCAACTACACTGAAGAAGATCTCATACAAAAACAAGAGGACACCCAAGAAGATGGATTGATGACATTAAAGATATTGTACAGTCGCACAAAATTCCACTATCCATTGTGCCACCCATTGGGTGCTGGAATACCAACTGCTCCTCCCTAGTAAAAAAGTGAATGATGTTGACAAGACAACCTTATACTAAGATAGTGTGAGGTCTGATCTGGTTTTGGTGCAGATGGTTACTTTTGTCTGGGTTCTTCATCACTATCTGCCGTGTTGTGACCCAATTCTTTTGTTGAACAAGCCATAAGAAAGTCAAATAGATGCCCTGGAGATGTGGATATACAGAAGAATATGTCGTATTTCATGGAAACAGAGGTTCTAGAAAAACTGGGAATGAAAAGAGAGTTGATGAAAGAAATAAAGAGGCAAGTAAAATATTTTGGCCAAATTAAAAGACATAACACTCTTATATACTGGAGGGCAAGATTGAGGGCAAGCGAGCAAGAGGTAGACAACTATACAAGTGGGAAGATGGCATCAAGAGATGGGCGAACATCAGTCTTACAGAATGTACAGTCAAGATGAGAGACAGTGATGGAGATCCATTGCAGCCAACCTTCATTGTGGAGATGGCACCTGTTTGATTGATGATGACCCAGTGTGTTTGAGAGACCTGACACCCACTGCTTTGGTTGTTGGTGTAGATGGTTACTTTTGTCTGGGTTCTTCATTGCTATCTGCTGTGTTATGACCCAGTATGTTAGAGAGACCTGGCACCCCTTGCAGGACAGTCCTGATGTCATAGGATGTGATCAGCTGACAAGTATCTTTAGTTGCTGTCATGAAGAATCGTGTAGCTCACTGTCAAGGCTCAGACTGCCATACATCAGCGTAACTGTACTCCATTGGGGAAGCCTTGACAGCAATTCGGCATAAAATTAATTTTGAGATCATTTTTATTTAAAATGCATGTTATCTTGTTTTCGTCCAGTCCAGAGTGACACCAGCTGCATTCCAGTCATGTTAATCTGAAGTCATGACAGGTCACTGTGGTAGCTCTCAGATATTTGGCTGAGGGGCTGGGAATGGATCACAGCATATAAAGAACACTGTTGGGGGGTCAGTAACTTCAGGAGAAGCCTTTCATGAGAGCTGTTAATGTGTGGGGGATTTTGCGGATATATTGTCCTGGATGTGATCATGAGAAGGCAGATTGATAGGATTCTACAGTGTCTGTATTGGGCAAATTTTTAATGGAAAAGCTTGTGCAAGTGGTCAAGGAAGCACTTATGTGTAATGATACTGTTATCTAGTTAGTCAACAGATTATCCTCATTGCACATTGAGCTATTAGTCCATAAGTGCTCAGATCATTTCCTCAGGATCCCCCTCAGCTTGTGGAGACACAAATTCTGTGTTGGTTGTCTATCCGTTGGCTTCCTGCATGGCTCGTTGTCTAGCTTGACCCTGTTTGACTTATTGTTTTTGTATTCTGGTCAAAGTTGCAGGATCACACCCATAACTGGAGTCGATCACTTGACCTGCCTCCCTGAGCAGCCAAGCCTGCAGGCCTATCTGCTAGTTCAATTCCTCCTACACCCGTGTGGCCTGGCACAAACATGAAACAGATGTTAGTCATTGTTGACCTCCTCAGAGATTCAAACCATTACATTTTGGCCCAACCCTTCTCAAACTTCTTTAGCATATTTTTGGAGTCGCTGAGAAAACATACATAGATGAGCGACTGACCCCAGCCATGCTATTGCCTGTGTTACTGCCATGACCTCCATGGTTGAACTGCTCGTAGAGAGCGCAAAAGCTCCGCAGTCTTCCTTTTGTTCTACCTCCACCCTGGGCCTCCAACATGAGCTCTGTGTGTGCCGAACAGCAGACTCATCTGTGTGGATGAATTTATCACTCTGGGAAGAATTTTCACAAATCAATTCCCTTACTTCTGTCCTAATGACCTTTGATGCAGCCAGGTGACAGCCCTCCTTGCGTGATCTATGAGTTGAAGCTGGATCACCCATGGAGTGATCCTCGTATGCAATGGAGACGATACTTTCACAAACCAAAACCAGAATGGTTACATTTAAATGAGTATATCATCGGTTGACCCGGTCCTATGACATGATCAATTCAGAGGTCGCGGGTTGTGAGCATTCGCTGGATCTTTCCTCCAGGACACTTAGGTGTGGTTGGAAATGAACAGGCAGACAGATTGGCTGGTGCTGCATCATTAAGGGGTGATTTGATGCATGATAAGGCAGATGTGGTGAAGGCCCTCTGGGAGAATATGATTAATGCAGAAGAACAGACGGACTATCATGGTCCACAGAGAATACAGCAGCAGGGGGTGGTCAGAGGATCTGGTAGACAGTCGTCACTCAGAGGTAAAGCAAGACTGACATATAATCAGATTGCATCGGGTAACATTAGTTAAGGGAACTATCCGCTGGCTGTTGAAGATGAGGATTGAGCACTTATTGGAATGCCCTGAGTGCGTGATGTCGGTTCTTGACTCAACTTAACCTGGTCCTATTTGACCATATCACCCATCCAGTGCCCATGAGTCTATACAAACATGGGGATAGCACCACGTACCCAGTACACATCAAGGCATGGAAGAGTCCTTTTTCTTGATATCAATTTAAGTTTCATGTATTTCCTTGTTTGTTTCAGGTCTGATGAAATGGAGATAGTCATTGCAGATTTGGAGCGGGCCAATGAGGTGAATATATCACATTGTATCCACATATGCTACCATCACCCTTTGTTGATTTGTTATGTGTTGTAAGCCAAGTCTGATGCCTTGAATATTTCATCTTTTGTGTCTTGTAATTCATCAATGGTTGTGTCATGTAGTTCGCTTAGGGATTGTATAATTATTATAATACATAAATGTATTATAAAAATGTAGTATTGAAGTGCTACATAGAACCTGTACTTTTGAATGGATGTGAATCGTAGACAGTGAGCAGACACGCTGAAAAACATCTAATGGTTGTGGAAATGGGGTTTCTGAAGAAAATGCAAAGAATATCATGGGTAGTCAGAAAAACCAATGACCAAGTCCTACAAGAAACAAATGAGAACCGTAAACTGATTAGAGAAATTAGATGCAAACAGTCGACATCTTTTTTGGACATGTCATGAGAAGAAATAAATTAGAGAACTTGGTGAGGGAAAAAGAACAAGGGGAAGGCAGAGAAGTAAATACCTGGATGGCTTGGCCACATGGCATGGTAGAGACAAGAACACAAAGCTGATCCACAAAACTGGTGATCGTGTGAGATGGTGAAACATGACCGCCCACGCTTATAAATATGCACATGATGATGATGTATAATAAGGAGCGGCTGGCCGAGTGGCTAGAACACTGAATTCTCCTTTGGGAGACTCGGGTTTGAATTGGTAAGGTGTGGGATTTTTTTTCGGGGGGGGGGGGGGGGGGGGGGGGAGCGAAAAAGAAAATCCTAACCTGCACAGTTCACGGTGACTGCATTAGCCAAGCGACCTTTATTCCTCAGGCTCAAATCCCCCACCCCCGCTCTCCCCTCCCTCTCTCCCCGCCATACACCACAAGGTACTATATTGGCGGTAAATGACAGTTTTTGACAGATGATTATAATTGTATAAATTATAATTTGTATATAAAAGTAAACAGAAATTGACCCTGTTAATGCTGTCAGGTGTATCGGGTATATAATTCAAACCCCGTAGTTTTATACACCAATCCTCACTAAATGGATGATCTAGCCTGCTTTATTAACTGTTGATGGGGAAAAGAGTTAAAGGAAGTCAAAGAGAGAAATACCTAGATGGCTTAGACATGTGAAATCAGGAGCCCTGATCCAACACTGGTGATCATGTGAGATGGCGAACCGTGACTGTTCTTGCATCTCGGTTAGTTTGCATGCTATATTCCTTATAGTTCATATGTCATATCCTTTAGTACATGTGATGTCTTTTATAGCTCACAAATGATGTCCCTTATAGTTCATGTGTGGTGTTCTTTATAGTTCATATGTGGTGTTCTTTAATAATTCATATGTGGTGTTCTTTGTAGTTCACATATAATGTCCCTTACAGTTTGCATGCTGTGTCCCTTGTAGTTCACATGCAGGGTCCCTCATGCTTTGTCCATTATAGTTCACATGTGGGGGTCTGTCATGTTATGTCCTTTATAGTTCACATATGGGGTCTTTAGCTCACAAGTGGGGTTCCTTGTGCTGTCCTTTATAGTCCACATGTGTAGTCTCTCATGTTATATCCTTTATAGTTCACATATTGAGTCCCTCATGCGGTGTCCTTTATAGTTCACATGTGGGGGTCTCTCATGTTATGTCCTTTATAGTTCACATATTGAGTCCCTCATGCGGTGTCCTTTATAGTTCACATGTAGGGTCTCTCATGTTATGTCCCTGTTAGTTCACCTGCAGGGTCCCTTCATGCTGTGTCCCTCATAGCACACATATCTTCCCATTCCAGCGTGCAGCCAGCGCCGAGCGGCAGGTGGAACGCTTGAAGCAGCAGTTGGCCCTGGCCACAGAGAACATGAGCCAGCACAGCCAGCAGGATCTCACTCAGCACCCCACAGCTTCAGACCAGGCCATGGACATCCTCAAGAGGTCTAACCTGGAGGTGGAGTTGGCTACCAAAGAAAAGGAGGTCAGCACTTAAACTCATGTAGTCAGTGTTCTATGTTTGAGAGCAGTTATTGTGCTTTGTTTGCCACCTCTCTGTTAGATCCTGACTGTGTTTCCATTCTACTATGACCCCTAGCCGGTTCAACCTCAGAAGAGAAGTTATATTAGGGTCTTCGCCAAGCTCAGATTAACTGATTAAGCGCCATGGGATGATTTGTCATCTTAAGTGACTTCCCATATCTGCCATGGGTTTATATACAGTAGTTTTCCTTATGCAACTCCTTTTTGATTCGATATATAAAACACAAGTTAGTTGCATATCCTTTACAAGACATAAATAACAGGTGGTCGAAACTTGCAATACTTGCGGTGCAAAACAGTAAAAAGTGTTGCACTAAGAAGCACGGTATTGATGACGAGGCGTCGATTACGTAGCGTAACAACCAGATGAATCAGGGGAGCCGCTATCAATACTTCTAGGAGGATGATCGTGTTATTGAAGAGAAAAGAATGATTTCATCTAGAAAGTAGAAGGTAGTTGAGATAAGTAGAGATGAACAGGGGCAGGAACAAGGAATGTTGCCCTCTGTCAGAATATAGGGATGAATTATCAGCAGGGAAATAAAAATAAATGCTTTTCGATTTTTGTATTGGTAACTGACCTTGAACGACCCATTTCGTATACGATCAAACTCTATGCAACGACCATCGAGAAAGATTTAATAAATAAAGAGAACTGAAGAACCTACGCCAGAATGAAGATCTTAATTTCGTTCATTTCACCGGTTTGGTGATTTTTGATTTTCTTTGCGGTTTGGATGTTTGCTGAATTTTGGTATACTAACTACAAACAACGCCATGTACAATGCAAGGTTTTAACACGCAAATGTATGTTCCTTCGGCTACTGTAGGTCCCTCGGAGGTGTTTTACATCGACACTTCTCATGTTTTACACTTCTCATGTTTTACACCGACACTTCTCATGTTTTACACCGACACTTCTCATGTTTTACACCAAATCACCTACAGCAGTGTTTTAAATGCAACTTGCAGGATTACGAACTGTGTCCGTAACCCCTTCGCCACAATACAGAAGTGGTCTGCTACCATATTGGCAACTTTTAAGTCATAACTGTGACACACCCTTATTTCCCATTTTCTGCCATCCATATTTGTTTGATCCAAACCTAGTTTTTATTTGGCACTGAATCCGTTAATAATCATATGACAGAGTCAGCCACAATATTAATTTGAAGGTGATTGTTGTCCAGAGAGGGTAATGGCTTTAATATCCTGTTTGTGTTGAGGACAGTAAGACATAGTTGTGGTTTATGTAGAGTCATCATTGATAGACACTTCTGCATTTCAACTCAGTGACTTAACTATTGTTCACTAGGGATGACTTCTACAATGTAGGGGTGGGATTTAAAAAAAATTTAACACAACGAGGTAGCTGGACAAACAAGAGGCACATACATAACCAATTGTTCCTATCCAAGTCTTTTTTAACAGCATTAACAAAAAAAAACAGGTTAACAAGAAAACATGAAACAAGGAATTCATCTGGGATGGGAAATAGCAATATAAGGCAGGAGTTAGCTGTCTCTTGCAAAGCCTATTTTTCTTGGCTATCTTATTTGAAACTCTCCCTGTCTTCTTTACTATCTTATTTGAAACTCTCGCATTGCTATCTTTGAAACTATCCCTTCTATCCTTTGCTATCTTACTTGAAACTCATGTTGCTATCTTATTTGAAACTCTTAACTTCTATTCTGTGCTATCTTTTTTGAAACTCTCCTGTTGCTATGTTATTTGAAACTATCCCTTCTATTCTTCGCTATTTTTTTAAAAACTCTCCCAGTGCTATCTTAGTTGAAACTCTAACTTCTATTCTGTGCTATCTTTTTTGAAACACTCCTGTTACTATCTTATTTAAAATTCTCATGGTGCTGTCTTTGAAACTATCCCTTCTATCCTTTGCTATCTTATTTGAAACTCTCCTGTTGCTGTCTTTGAAACTCTCCCGTTGCTATCTTATTTGAAATTCTCCTGTTGCTGTCTTTGAAACTCTCCCGTTGCTATCTTATTTGAAACTCTCCCGTTGCTATCTTATTTGATACTCTCCTGTTGCTGTCTTTGAAACTCTCCAGTTGCTATCTTATATGATACTCTCCTGTTGCTGTCTTTGAAACTCTCCCGTTGCTATCTTATTTGAAACTCTCCTGTTGCTATCTTATTTGAAACTCTCCCATTGCTATCTTATTTGAAACTCTCATGTTGCTATCTTATTTGAAACTCTCCCATTGCTATCTTATTTGAAACTCTCCCGTTGCTATCTTATTTGAAACTCTCCCATTACTATCTTATTTGAAACTCTCATGTTGCTATCTTATTTGAAACACTAGCTTCTATCCTTTGCTGTCTTATTTGAAACTCTAACTTCTATCCTTTGTTATCTTATCTGAAAGTCTCTGTTCTATTCCACATACCAGTCTGTTGGACTTAAATATTGACTTCCCATACAGATGGCAGTGGGGCCAGTTGAGCTAAGAACTGACATCATTGCACCCAGGACATTCCCATACATGCTCCATCCCCTCGTTCAACAGCCAGCAAAGAGTCATTAATTGTTCCCACCACTGTCTGATTAAAGTTCTCCTGATCTTCCCTCTCAATTTTGAGATTCTTCCAGAACCCCTGCCAATCGACAGCAATCTCATTTTTTCTACACATGGTTCTCATTGTGTTACCCACCTTCTCCACCTGGCCCCACAGGCACACAACCACCTTCCTCATGTCCATAGGTAATCTACCACTAAGAGGTGCTTTCCCTGCCAGCCTATCAGCCTATTCATTCCCCCGCACCCCCACATGGCCAGAGCAAAATATCCACACAATTCTCACAATCTGTGACCTCTGAAGCTATGATAACGATTCAACACAAAACATTCTTTTCTCCACCTTACTAAGTATACTGTTTGAATCCTAATGAATACAATGTGGCTGCAGTAGTCTCCTCTAATCAACGGAATGCCGCAGTTACTGCTTCCACCTCCATTCTCATGTTGGAGGTCGTAGTCTCGTATGCCAGACTATCCTTTTTCAAGACTCGTCCATTAGCCTTTGCAATGAAATCCCAGCCACTATGTTTCTTTCTCACCACTGACCGATCCATGTAGATGACTATGTCACCTTGATGTGTGTTACTCTGGATCAGTTATTACACTTCAAACTCCGTGCGACCCGCAGCCCATTCTTTGCACTCACGACCCACTTCAAACTCTGTGCGACCCCCAGCCCATTCTTTGCACTCATGACCCAGTGTTACTGTTACATTGTGCCAGTCCATGCTGTCTGCCAGTACTTCAGCCCACTCTTTTTCACAAATTGATTGTTCTAGATCACTCACCTGACGTATAGATATTTCTGCCTGTGCCATCCAGGACCTGTCTTGCCTTAGTCTATGACCCTTGACCATATCCTTGGCTTCATGCAGTGGGTGATCCCTATCTGCAGCAACTCTCAGGTACCATTTGGCCTGAAGGACCCTATGCCTATCCGCCATTGTTGGGAGGATATTTGTCCCGTTGAGCCAACACATGTACTTCAAGGCTAGGTTATTTGTCCCGTTCAGCCAACACATGTACTTTAAGGCTAGGATATTTGTCCTGTACAGCCAACACATGTACTGCAAGGCTAGGTTATTTGTTCAGTTCAGCCAACACATGTACTTCAAGGCTAGGTTATTTGTCCCGTTCAGCCAACACATGTACTTCAAGACTAGGATATTCTTCCCGTTCAGCCAACACATGTACTTCAAGGCTAGGATATTTGTCCTGTTCAGCCAACACATGTACTTCAAGACTAGGATATTCTTCCCGTTCAACCAACACATGTACTTCAAGGCTAGGTTATTTGTCCCGTTCAGCCAACACATGTACTTCAAGGCTAGGTTATGTGTCCCGTTCAGCCAACACATGTACTTCAAGACTAGGATATTCTTCCCGTTCAGCCAACACATGTACTGCAAGGCTAGGATATTTGTCCCATTCAGCCAACACATGTACTTCAAGGCTAGGATATTTGTCCCGTTCAGCCAACACATGTACTTCAAGGCTAGGATATTTGTCCCGTTCAGCCAACACATGTACTTCAAGGCTAGGATATTTGTCCCGTTCAGCCAACACATGTACTTCAAGGCTAGGTTATTTGTTCCGTTCAGCCAACACATGTACTTCAAGGCTAGGATATTTGTCCCGTTCAGCCAACACTTGTACTTCAAGGCTAGGATATTTGTCCCGTTCAGCCAACACATGTACTTCAAGGCTAGGTTATTTGTCCCGTTCAGCCAACACATTTACAGCAGAGCATATATTGGTGTACCAGCTCCGTGGCGAAGGGATTACTGGCGCAGTTCATAATCTCACATACCACGTTTGAAACACAGCTGTGGGCAATTTGGCAGCAGACCACTTTGCATTGGATTTTTATGAAATGGTATTGGTGCCGAGCGTTCAGAAAGCAATGGCAAACTACTGAATGTAAACTTGCCCAGGAATCACGAACAGCCAAAAAATGCTGGATTTGACTGCTACGTCCTGTAAAGGATATGCACCTTTCAGCCAACACATTTACAGCAGAGCTAGGATATTTATACCTTTCAGCTGACACTTTTGCAACAGGGCTAGAATATTTGTACCTGTCAGTCGACACATTTACAACAGGGCTAGAATATTTGTACCTATCAGCCAACACATTTACAACAGGGCTAGTATATTTGTACCTGTCAGTCGACACATTTACAACAGGGCTAGGATATTTGAACTTTTCAGCTGACACATTTACAGCAGGGCAGTGATATTTGTATCTTTCAGCCAACACATTTACAACAGGGCTGGAACATTTGTGCCTTTCAGCCGATACATTTACAACAGGGCTGGCATATTTGTACCTTTTAGCTGACACATTTACAGCAGAGCTGGGATATTTGTACCTTTCAGCCGACATATTTATAGCAGAGCTGTGATATTTGTATCTTTCAGCCGACACATTTACAACAGGGCTGGCATATGTGTTCCTTTCAGCTGACACATTTACAGAAGAGCTGGGATATTAGTACCTTTCAGCTGAGACATTTACAACAATACTAGGATATTTGTACCTTTCATCTGAAACTTTTAAAGCAGGGCTAGGATATCTGTACCTTTGAATTGAAACTTTTACAGTAGAGCTAGGATATTTATACCTTTCAGTTGAAACTTTTACAGCAAAGCTCAGATATTCATGTGGAATAATTACTTTATTGAATTATTCATCTTTGCTATGTATTGTACAACCATCAATACTTACCATCACAGTGCTACTGTGATCCTTTCTCCCTACTTTCATCTTTTGTTTGGAAATTGACTTTTCATGCTGTCCATAATGGTGGCTTTCATGTCTACTTCCTCCCATTGTTGCCTGTAGTTGTTCATACCATGTTCATGGCTGTATTGATTTCTCTGATTAATTTTTGATCTTCTGGATCTTGGCATTGACTCATGATGAAATTGATTACCCTTGTTGTTCAAGTGATCATTGATTATTGCCGATCGAACGAGGAGGGGGGACATTTTCCGTGGTTCCGGAGAAGGACAATGAGATCCAAGGGTGCAGCTGGAAGGTTTCGTGAGTCTACCTGGTGGAGGCAGTTCCTGTTGTAAATCATCTTTGATATGTCATCAGTCATCATTTCTTGTGTTTGTGATTAACACGTGTATGCATATGGTTCAGTTTATTGAACCTAGCTGGCAACTGAATTGATCTGGGGGTCGGCCTCCTTCTTTCCTCCTTTCTTCTTCCTTTGCTTCATCCTCTTCATCCCCAAATCCCACTTCTTCTTCTTACTCTTTCTTCTCCTCATTAAGGCATTAATAATAATGATTATCGCAAAGAACAACTATTATAATAAGCATTCTAACTGTAGTACTTTACATCTGCCATAACTAATTATAATTGCCATGTTGAAGAAATTAGTTTCAACGAGTCATGTATTATTGATTATTGCACATTTTGCATGCGTTTGTAATGCATATTGTTTCATTTGTTGTTGTTGTCAGATTAATTTCATAAGTGGTGTATGAATGAAATAATGTATGAGCCTGCCCAATTAATTCTTAACCTTTTCAAATGAAAGTTCATTCCTACCTTCTCCAACCCAGTGGGAACTCTTGATATGGGGAGTTGTTGGTTTTCCATTGCCATGATCAACTTGAAAGAGAGTTTGAGATAAATCATATAAGGAGGTCATGGAGAGAGCAGCAGGAGGTAGCAAAAGATCAGAGTGCTTGATATGAGTTGAGGACCTATGCACCGATGAGGGATAAAGAGTTTAAGAAGAATAAATGATCAGTATTGCCTTTATAGATTCCAATGTTAGAGCTCTAATGTTCAGTAAGAGCAATGCTTTGCTGATCCGGTATGCTTCTGCAGCTTGTCTTGTTCCAGATATAGCATGTTACCTTTCCTCTGGAGTAAACTAGGCAGTCCATGAGAGGGATCATGCTGCATGGGCAACTCATGGTCTCTTCAGTGCAGCCAAGGGTTTATTCTATGGATATGGTCACATTCGCTGCCACCACGGGTTGTGGTTATTGTGACATTTTTTAGCACAGTGTAGCAAACTGTCATCTGTCAAGACGGCCAAGTGCCATTCAGATTCCAATGTCTTTAATTCCCAGAAGTGTTTGCAGTGTGTGTCCAAGACTGGAAGTCACCACAGTGTCAAACCACCAGGCTCAATATACAATGGCTGTGGCCACTATGGCAGCCAGATTTCTTTAGTATTTTTGGCCACACATAAAAAGTATGAAAACACGTTACATCAAAGTTGGTATTCACAAGAATAAGCCAAAGACAAGCATTGTGTTGCTTGCAACTGACAGAGCTAATGCTCCTTAACCCTGCATATACATTGTCAGTTATGTTACCAGAGAATGGTTGTAACGTTGACTCTCTTGTCTGACTGTCTCCAGATTGCTCAGTTGTAACATTGGCTTTCTTGTCTGACTGTCTCCAGATTGCTCAGTTGTAACATTGACTCTCTTGTCTGACTGTCTCCAGATTGCTCAGTTGTGATGTTGACTCTCTTGTCTGACTGTCTCCAGATTGCTCAGTTGTAACATTGACTCTCTTGTCTGACTGTCTCCAGATTGCTCAGTTGTAACATTGACTCTCTTGTCTGACTGTCTCCAGATTGCTCAGTTGTAACATTGACTCTTTTGTCTGACTGTCTCCAGATTGCTCAGTTGTGATGTTGACTCTCTTGTCTGACTGTCTCCAGATTGCTCAGTTATAACATTGACTCTCTTGTCTGACTGTCTCCAGATTGCTCAGTGGTAACATTGACTCTCTTGTCTGACTCTCCAGATTGCTCAGTTGTAACATTGACTCTCTTGTCTGACTGTCTCCAGATTGCTCAGTTGTAACATTGACTCTCTTGTCTGACTGTCTCCAGATTGCTCAGTTGTAACATTGACTCTCTTGTCTGACTGTCTCCAGATTGCTCAGTTGTAACTTTGATTCTCTTCTCTGACTGTCTCCAGATTGCTCAGTTGTGATATTGACTCTCTTGTCTGACTGTCTCCAGATTGCTCAGTTGTGACATTGACTCTCTTGTCTGACTGTCTCCAGATTGCTCAGTTGTAACATTGTCTCTCTTGTCAGACTGTCTCCAGATTGCTCAGTTGTAACATTGACTCTCTTGTCTGACTGTCTCCAGAATGCTCAGTTGTAACATTGACTCTCTTGTCTGACTGTCTCCAGATTGCTCAGTTGTAACATTGACTCTCTTGTCTGACTGTCTCCAGATTGCTCAATTGTAACATTGACTCTCTTGTCTGACTGTCTCCAGATTGCTCAGTTGTAACATTGACTCTCTTGTCTGACTGTCTCCAGATTGCTCAGTTGTGATGTTGACTCTCTTGTCTGACTGTCTCCAGATTGCTCAGTTATAACATTGACTCTCTTGTCTGACTGTCTCCAGATTGCTCAGTTGTAACATTGACTCTCTTGTCTGACTGTCTCCAGATTGCTCAGTGGTAACATTGACTCTCTTGTCTGACTGTCTCCAGAATGCTCAGTTGTAACATTGACTCTTGTCTGACTGTCTCCAGATTGCTCAGTTGTAATGTTGACTCTTTTGTCTGACTGTCTCCAGATTGCTCAGTTGTGATATTGACTCTCTTGTCTGACTGTCTCCAGATTGCTCAGTTGTAACATTGACTCTCTTGTCTGACTGTCTCCAGATTGCTCAGTTGTAACATTGACTCTCTTGTCTGACTGTCTCCAGATTGCTCAGTTGTAACTTTGATTCTCTTCTCTGACTGTCTCCAGATTGCTCAGTTGTGATATTGACTCTCTTGTCTGACTGTCTCCAGATTGCTCAGTTGTGACATTGACTCTCTTGTCTGACTGTCTCCAGATTGCTCAGTTGTAACATTGTCTCTCTTGTCGGACTGTCTCCAGATTGCTCAGTTGTAACATTGACTCTCTTGTCTGACTGTCTCCAGAATGCTCAGTTGTAACATTGACTCTCTTGTCTGACTGTCTCCAGATTGCTCAGTTGTAACATTGACTCTCTTGTCTGACTGTCTCCAGATTGCTCAATTGTAACATTGACTCTCTTGTCTGACTGTCTCCAGATTGCTCAGTTGTAACATTGACTCTCTTGTCTGACTGTCTCCAGATTGCTCAGTTGTGATGTTGACTCTCTTGTCTGACTGTCTCCAGATTGCTCAGTTATAACATTGACTCTCTTGTCTGACTGTCTCCAGATTGCTCAGTTGTAACATTGACTCTCTTGTCTGACTGTCTCCAGATTGCTCAGTGGTAACATTGACTCTCTTGTCTGACTGTCTCCAGAATGCTCAGTTGTAACATTGACTCTTGTCTGACTGTCTCCAGATTGCTCAGTTGTAATGTTGACTCTTTTGTCTGACTGTCTCCAGATTGCTCAGTTGTGATATTGACTCTCTTGTCTGACTGTCTCCAGATTGCTCAGTTGTAACATTGACTCTCTTGTCTGACTGTCTCCAGATTGCTCAGTTGTAACATTGACTCTCTTGTCGGACTGTCTCCAGATTGCTCAGTTGTAACATTGACACTCTTGTCTGACTGTCTCCAGAATGATAAGTTGTAACATTGACTCTCTTGTCTGACTGTCTCCAGATTGCTCAGTTGTAACATTGACTCTCTTGTCTGACTGTCTCCAGATTGCTCAGTTGTAACATTGACTCTCTTGTCTGACTGTCTCCAGATTGCTCAGTTGTGATGTTGACTCTCTTGTCTGACTGTCTCCAGATTGCTCAGTTATAACATTGACTCTCTTGTCTGACTGTCTCCAGATTGCTCAGTTGTAACATTGACTCTCTTGTCTGACTGTCTCCAGATTGCTCAGTTGTAACATTGACTCTCTTGTCGGACTGTCTCCAGATTGCTCAGTTGTAACATTGACACTCTTGTCTGACTGTCTCCAGAATGATAAGTTGTAACATTGACTCTCTTGTCTGACTGTCTCCAGATTGCTCAGTTGTAACATTGACTCTCTTGTCTGACTGTCTCCAGATTGCTCAGTTGTAACATTGACTCTCTTGTCTGACTGTCTCCAGATTGCTCAGTTGTGATGTTGACTCTCTTGTCTGACTGTCTCCAGATTGCTCAGTTATAACATTGACTCTCTTGTCTGACTGTCTCCAGATTGCTCAGTTGTAACATTGACTCTCTTGTCTGACTGTCTCCAGATTGCTCAGTTGTAACATTGACTCTCTTGTCTGACTGTCTCCAGACTGCTCAGTGGTAACATTGACTCTCTTGTCTGACTGTCTCCAGATTGCTCAGTTGTAACATTGACTCTCTTGTCTGACTGTCTCCAGATTGCTCAGTTGTAACATTGACTCTCTTGTCTGACTGTCTCCAGATTGCTCAATTGTAACATTGACTCTCTTGTCTGACTGTCTCCAGATTGCTCAGTTGGTTGAGGATGTTCAGAGACTGCAGGCCTCCCTCAGCAAGCTCAGAGAAACCACATCAGCACAGGTTTATTGCATGATTACTTCATTGAGATGTTTTCATTATCCTGTTATCTGTTGTCATGTGATGGTTACATTTGTGTCTTGTTAACTGGATTTGTATGTGGACTGGTTTGTTATCTGTTGGTTATATTTGTGTCTTGATAACTGGATTTGTCTGTGGCTTGTTGTGTTATCTGTTGTCATATGATGGTTACATTTGTATCTTGTTAACTGAGTTTGTATTTGGCCTGGTTTGTTATATGTTGGTTATATTTGTGTCTTGATAACTGGGTTTAGTCGTTGGATCAACATCACGGCACATGGTTTAACCCATAAGTGCTCCGTTTTCCTCCTAACTCAAACCTGAATCTGGAGAAACTCAGCTCAATGCACGAACTCCATTGCATCGGCGAGGATCCTGAAATACTTGGGGTAGATTTTTAACTCGAAATTTTGCGTGGGCAGCGCCGTTAGGCTACTCGTTTTCAATTTCCAACTGCCATGGGATTTTTTATGTGTGCAACAATACATACGGGCGTCCGATTTCACTACCCAGAGACCAGATGAAATTTTATTACTGGAAGTCCAGGTGGATTTTTTAAATAAATCCCGGTCCTCACCGAGGCCTGAACCCAGGTCCTCCAGCACTTGAGGCGGACACCATACCTCGAGACCACTCAGCCCCCCTAAAAAACTGGGTTTATCTGTGGCCTGTTGTTTTATCTGTTGTCTTGTGATGGTTACATTTGTGTCTTGTTAACTGAGCTTGTATGTGGCCTGTATGTTGTCCTACAGGCTGCCTTTGAAAACTAAATACATCAAGGTGAGAACTATAGAAGCAACTGGCATTAACAATAGATGTGTAAATGGGAACAACAGAAGTAACTGTGACAAGAACAATAGATGTGGAGATGGAAACTGCAGAAGTAACTGTGACATGAACAATAGATGTGGAGATGGGAACTGCAGGAGTAACTGACAAGAACAATAGATGTGTAAATGGGTACTGCTGGAGTAACTGACAAGAACAATAGATGTGGAGATGGGAACTACAGGAGTAACTGTGACATGAACAATAGATGTGGAGATGGGAATTACAGGAGTAACTGTGTCATGAACAATAGATGTGTAAATGGGAACTGCAGGAGTAATTGACAAGAACAATAGATGTGGAGATGGGAACTACTGAAATAACTGACATGAACAATAAATGTGGAGATGGGAACTACAGGAGTAACTGTGACATGAACAATAGATGCAGACATAGGAACTACAGGAGTAACTGTGACATAAACAATAGATGCAGAGATAGGAACTACAGGGGTAACTGTTACATAAACAATAGATGCAGAGATAGGAACTACAGGGGTAACTGTTACATAAATAATAGATGCAGAGATAGGAACTACAGGGGTAACTGTTACATAAACAATAGATGCAGAGATAGGAACTACAGGGGTAACTGTTACATAAACAATAGATGCAGAGATAGGAACTACAGGGGTAACTGTTACATAAACAATAGATGCAGAGATAGGAACTACAGGGGTAACTGTTACATAAACAATAGATGCAGAGATAGGAACTACAGGGGTAACTGTTACATAAACAATAGATGCAGAGATAGGAACTACAGGGGTAACTGTTACATAAACAATAGATGCAGAGATAGGAACTACAGGGGTAACTGTTACATAAACAATAGATGCAGAGATAGGAACTACAGTAGTAACAGAAAAATGGTAAGAATATTGTGCATTAAGACAAAAGAAAACATCATCATGTCTCAGAAAACAGCCTGGCCACATCAAACATCATAGTGCTTTAGAAGGACAAGTCATAGAAGGCATGGTTTCTTATGGCTGAAACAGGAACCGGCCAGCATGATGGTGAACACAGGACATTAGACACATGGGCATGAATATTGGTGAGTCAAGGGAACTGGGCGAACACAGGGCATTAGACACATGGGCATGAATATTGGTGAGTCAAGGGAACTGGGCGAACACAGGGCATTAGACACATGGGCATGAATATTGGTGAGTCAAGGGAACTGGGCGAACATAGGGCATTGGACACATGGGCATGAATATTGGTGAGTCAAGGGAACTGGGTGAACACAGGGCATTGGACACATGGGCATGAATATTGGTGAGGCAAGGGAACTGGGCGAACACAGGGCATTAGACACATGGGCATGAATATTGGTGAGTCAAGGGAACTGGGTGAACACAAGACATTAGACACATGACATGAATATTGGTGAGTCAAGGAAACTGGGTGAACACAGGACATTAGAGACATGAGCATGAATATTGGTGAGTCTAGGGAACTGGGTGAACACAGGACATTAGACACATGGACATGAATATTGGTGAGTCAAGGGAACTGGGTGAACACAGGGCATTGGACACATGGGCATGAATATTGGTGAGTCAAGGGAACTGGGCGAACACAGGGCATTGGACACATGGGCATGAATATTGGTGAGTCAAGGGAACTGGGTGAACACAGGACATTAGACACATGACATGAATATTGGTGAGTCAAGGGAACTGGGTGAACACAGGACATTAGAGACATGGGCATGAATATTGGTGAGTCAAGGGAGTTGGGTGAACACAGGGCATTAGACACATGGGCATGAATATTGGTGAATGAACGAACGAACTTTATTTTCAAAGGGTAACAAATTGGGCACGCAGACCCGTCTTACATTCGGCCCTTCCAATCACTCATCTTTCGTTCATCAGTAGTGCATAGGAGCAAACGTGTCAAGGGAACTGGGTGAACACAGGACATTAGACACATGGGCATGAATATTGGTGAGTCAAGGGAACTGGGTGAAAACAGGACATTAGACATATGAGCATGAATATTGGTGAGTCAAGGGAACTGGGTGAGCACAGGATATTAGACAAATGGGCATGAATATTGATGAGTCAAGGGAACTGGGTTAACACAGGACATTAGACACATGGGCATGAATATTGATGAGTCAAGGGAACTGGGTGAACACAGGACATTAGACATCAACGGAGCTAAGTGAACACAGGACATTAGACATGAAGGGAACTGGGTGAACACAGGACATTAGACATCAAGGGAACTGGGTGAACATAGGACATTAGACATCATTGGAACTGGGTGAACACAGGACATTAGATATCAAGGGAACTGGGTGAACACAGGATAGTAGACATCAAGGGAACTGGATGAACACAGGGCATTAGAAAAATGAGCATTAATGTGTGTGAGGCAAGGGAACTGAGGAAGGATTGAGAGTCTCTCAGACAGGTTATGATGAGAGTGACATTGTGCATGGGTCCTGCTACCTGATATGTGTGTAAGTAGAGCACCTTTTCCACTGATGGCATTGTGCTTACCACAGGTGGCAAAGCTGGAGGAAGAACTTACTACCAAGAATCTGGCATTTCGGGTCCTGGAGGACAAACTCAGGACACAGGAGGACTATGAAGAGGTCAAGAGGGAATTACGGTAAGAGAACCTTAAAGCATGAGGCAGAAAGAAATTATTTATTGAGGTCTTCAAATTATGACTTTTGTCGAACACACTGAGCTTCTAGTCTCATTCTTTATTAGGAGACTCTTGAGTGGAATATAAATGCAAATGACAACTTACTGTGATTGGCTTATTTTTTTACTGTTTTTATGTGCGTGCTTGCGCGCACGAGAGAGAGAATGAGTAGAGTGGAGGGAGTGAGTGAGTTAGTGCTCGCTCACTTTGAGCTCAAGCCTACTCCATACACATGCTAATACTTCTATTAGCACTGGACTCAATTTTGCGTGTGGATTAGCTTTCCCTACTACCAGTGTCCATTGTCTTAATGCGAAACCCACTCTGACTTCAGAGGTACTTGTAATTTACATCCCCAAGTCAAGGACGAGAAGTCAACATTTTAGTCCAGCTGACCATTATAGAGGTTGAACATGATACCTCGGCATCAGCTCATCATAATTTTAAGCGCACTCACTTGTATCCATTCGACCATGCTGACCTCCGATAAACTGATGTAATCTGGAACTGTTGAAGACTTGGTTCCTTCCTGGGGGAATTGTGGGGAATTACTAATATTCTCTTGCAGTCTTGCATAGTGTACAGTAGCAGTGCACTCAGTCTGTGGATAATTGGGGGAGCTCTGATCATTGTGGGGAATTACTATTATTCTCTATTTCTATAATGAGGAAACCTACTCACAATGGAATATTTATGTGCGTCAGAGAGGCAAGGCAAATCTGTTCTGAAATGATAACGCTGACGATTTTGTTTTCTGTTAGCTCGTTTTTGAGAACTTGGTAACAACTGGCAAGATTGAGGGGAAAAGAACAAGGGGAAAGCAGAGAAGTACATACCTGGATGGCTTGGCCACATGGCATGATCGAGAACGAATGAACGAACGAACGAACAAATGAACATACTTTATTTTCAAAGGGTTAAGAATTGGGCATGCAGGCTGTCTAACATTCTGCCCTTCTATCACGGTCTTTCATACATTATTTAATTCACACATCATTCAAGGCTAACTGAGAACAGCAACAATATAAAATATGTGCATTATAAAGGCATGGGCAAAATGCACAAATCAATACTACACGACTCAGTAATGTTAAATAATGGTGTGGCACTTGTTATTAGCTATGTGGAATATACTGGTCTACCAAAAGGGGGCTGGCTGTTGTACTAGGGTTTTATTATTATTATTTCTATTATTAAGGGGGAAGTTAATCCGTACTGAGATAGTGTTAAAATAATTTGCGATTATATGTATAGGGATTGGTGATGTCTTTGATTTATTGTGGAAGATTGTTCCACAGCTGAGCTATGAACACAAAGAGACAAGAACACAGAGCTGATCCACGACTCTGGAGATTGTGTGAGATGGTGAAATATGACCGCCCACGCTTATTGGCATGGCACATGATATGATGATAAACGACACTGGAGTGATTTATTTTTTGGTGTGTGGGCAAACTGTCCCTATTACCAGGGCCATCAGGCAAACCCGCTTCAAATTCTGAGTCCTTGTAATTTGTGTTGCCAAGTCTAGAATGAAAAGTCAGAGTTTGTGTGTGTCAGTTTAAAGGTGGTTATTTTGCAACAGCCTTACTGTAGATGGACAGAGGACTGTCAAAAAAGAAGATGATGAAGGCTTTCATGTACACATATGCTTTATCACAAATATGTCTTCTCTACTATCGTTCGCTACAAGTTCAGTGTGTGGCACTCACACACTGTGTAGATCAAAGCCAGGTAACATCAACGTCAGCTTTTTAACTTTTTGGTATATTTTTTATGTAGTTGTATCAGTGTATGTTTGTTGTTTGTGTGCTGATGAAGGTTCTAGTCACAGTGCCCATTTTGTTGCTTATGTTTGTGTGCTGATGAAGGTTCTAGTCACAGTGCCCATTTTGTTACTTGTGTTTGTGTGCTGATGAAGGTTCTAGTCACAGTGCCCATTTTGTTGCTTATGTTTGTGTGCTGATGAAGGTTCTAGTCACAGTGCCCATTTTGTTACTTGTGTTTGTGTGCTGATGAAGGTTCTAGTCACAGTGCCCATTTTGTTGCTTATGTTTGTGTGCTGATGAAGGTTCTAGTCACAGTGCCCATTTTGTTACTTGTGTTTGTGTGCTGATGAAGGTTCTAGTCACATTGTCCATTTTGTCACTTGTGTTTGTGTGCTGATGAAGGTTCTAGTCACAGTGTCCATTTTGTCACTTGTGTTTGTGTGCTGATGAAGGTTCTAGTCACAGTGTCCATTCTGTTACTTGTGTTTGTGTGCTGATGAAGGTTCTAGTCACAGTGTCCATTCTGTCACTTGTGTTTGTGTGCTGATGAAGGTTCTAGTCACAGTGCCTATTTTGTTACTTGTGTTTGTGTGCTGATAAAGGTTCTAGTCACAGTGTCCATTTTGTCACTTGTGTTTGTGTGCTGATGAAGGTTCTAGTCACAGTGCCCATTTTGTCACTTGTGTTTGTGTGCTGATGAAGGTTCTAGTCACAGTGCCAATTTTGTTACTTGTGTTTGTGTGTTGATGAAGGTTCTAGTCACAGTGTCCATTCTGTTACTTGTGTTTGTGTGCTGATGAAGGTTCTAGTCACAGTGCCCATTTTGTTACTTGTGTTTGTGTGCTGATGAAGGTTCTAGTCACAGTGCCCATTTTGTTACTTGTGTTTGTGTGCTGATGAAGGTTCTAGTCACAGTGCCCATTCTGTCACTTGTGTTTGTGTGCTGATGAAGGTTCTAGTCACAGTGCCCATTTTGTCACTTGTGTTTGTGTGCTGATGAAGGTTCTAGTCACAGTGTCCATTTTGTCACTTGTGTTTGTGTGCCGATGAAGGTTCTAGTCACAGTGTCCATTTTGTCACTTGTGTTTGTGTGCTGATGAAGGTTCTAGTCACAGTGCCCATTTTGTCACTTGTGTTTGTGTGCTGATGAAGGTTCTAGTCACAGTGCGCATTTTGTTACTTGTGTTTGTGTGCTGATGAAGGTTCTAGTCACAGTGCCCATTCTGTCACTTGTGTTTGTGTGCTGATGAAGGTTCTAGTCACAGTGTCCATTTTGTTACTTGTAGTTGTGTGCTGATGAAGGTTCTAGTCACAGTGTCCATTTTGTTACTTGTGTTTGTGTGCTGATGAAGGTTCTAGTCACAGTGTCCATTTTGTTACTTGTAGTTGTGTGCTGATGAAGGTTCTAGTCACAGTGCCCATTTTGTTACTTGTGTTTGTGTGCCGATGAAGGTTCTAGTCACAGTGTCCATGTTGTTACTTGTGTTTGTGTGCTGATGAAGGTTCTAGTCACAGTGCCCATTTTGTTACTTGTGTTTGTGTGCTGATGAAGGTTCTAGTCACAGTGTCCATTTTGTCACTTGTGTTTGTGTGCTGATGAAGGTTCAAGTCACAGTGTCCATTTTGTCACTTGTGTTTGTGTGCTGATGAAGGTTCTAGTCACAGTGTCCATTTTGTCACTTATGTTTGTGTGCTGATGAAGGTTCTAGTCACAGTGCCCATTCTGTCACTTGTGTTTGTGTGCTGATGAAGGTTCTAGTCACAGTGTCCATTCTGTCACTTGTGTTTGTGTGCTGATGAAGGTTCTAGTCACAGTGTCCATTCTGGCACTTATGTTTGTGTGCTGATGAAGGTTCTAGTCACAGTGTCCATTTTGTTACTTGTGCTTGTGTGCTGATGAAGGTTCTAGTCACAGTGTCCATGTTGTTACTTGTGTTTGTGTGCTGATGAAGGTTCTAGTCACAGTGCCCATTTTGTTACTTGTGTTTGTGTGCTGATGAAGGTTCTAGTCACAGTGTTCATTTTGTCACTTGTGTTTGTGTGCTGATGAAGGTTCTAGTCACAGTGTCCATTTTGTCACTTGTGTTTGTGTGCTGATGAAGGTTCTAGTCACAGTGCCCATTCTGTCACTTGTGTTTGTGTGCTGATGAAGGTTCTAGTCACAGTGTCCATTCTTTCACTTGTGTTTGTGTGCTGATGAAGGTTCTAGTCACAGTGTCCATTTTGTTACTTGTGTTTGTGTGTTGATGAAGGTTCTAGTCACAGTGCCCATTTTGTTACTTGTGTTTGTGTGCTGATGAAGGTTCTAGTCACAGTGCCCATTTTGTTACTTGTGTTTGTGTGCTGATGAAGGTTCTAGTCACAGTGTCCATTCTGTCACTTGTGTTTGTGTGCTGATGAAGGTTCTAGTCACAGTGTCCATTCTGTCACTTGTGTTTGTGTGCTGATGAAGGTTCTAGTCACAGTGTTCATTTTGTTACTTGTGTTTGTGTGCTGATGAAGGTTCTAGTCACAGTGTCCATTTTGTTACTTGTGTTTGTGTGCTGATGAAGGTTCTAGTCACAGTGTCCATTTTGTTACTTGTGTTTGTGTGCTGATGAAGGTTCTAGTCACAGTGTCCATTCTGTCACTTGTGTTTGTGTGCTGATGAAGGTTCTAGTCACAGTGTCCATTCTGTCACTTGTGTTTGTGTGCTGATGAAGGTTCTAGTCACAGTGTCCATTTTGTTACTTGTGTTTGTGTGCCGATGAAGGTTCTAGTCACAGTGTCCATTTTGTTACTTGTGATTGTGTGCTGATGAAGGTTCTAGTCACAGTGCCCATTTTGTCACTTGTGTTTGTGTGCTGATGAAGGTTCTAGTCACAGTGTCCAGTTTGTTACTTGTGTTTGTGTGCTGATGAAGGTTCTAGTCACAGTGTCCATTCTGTCACTTGTGTTTGTGTGCTGATGAAGGTTCTAGTCACAGTGCCCATTGTGTTACTTGTAGTTGTGTTCTGGCAAAGCTTACCATTGAGCTTCTCGCTGTCATTGATTCACTCTTGGTGTCTCCACTGCCAGAGTGCTCAAGTCCATAGAGTTTGCCAGCGTCAGCACCGAGGAGAGCATCCCTGAGGAGAGCAAGACCCTGGAAGTGCTGCTTCTGGAGAAGAACAAATTCCTGCAGTCAGAGAACACACACCTGAAAGTGGTCAACTCCAGCTTAACAGGTAGGTCAGTGTGGGTAGTGCTTCCTGTGTGTGGCTTCAGTAGATCATTTGTTGTAGGTGAGAAAAGATGTGCATGCTCTGCTTTCATGTTCAGAGCAATACCGGGTGTTTGTAAAGTCTCACTATACTTTGTATGTATAACCAATTTGAAAAATGAAGTAGGTGATGTCATCAAAAAATGTGCTCCACAGTCCATTGTGAAGCAATATGCAGCAATTGGCTGTCGACTGCTGGAGCAATTCTTTGCACTCCAAAAAGAATGGTGTTATCATTTTTTTCTTCAAATTTGTTCTACATACAAAATGTAGTGAGACTTTACAAACACCCTGTAGAAGAAACAATTGGATTGGTTGGTGTTTAAAAGTAGGTAGGTCTAGGGTGATGAAACCTAGAATATGGTCAGTCCAGGTTGTTTGGGCAGTTATGTTGGGAAATACACTAGAAAACCTCATGAGAACTGGCCAAATTGATTGGGGGGGGGGGGGAAGCAAGGGAATGGATGGATATACCTGGTTGGTCTGGCCACATGACAGGACAAGAGCACAGACACAGAGCTGATCCACGGCTATGGTGGTCGTGTGAGATGGTGAACCATGACCCTCTTTATGCCTATTGCTTTATGCTTATTGCCATGGGGTATGTTGATGATGTCAAGGGTCTACTTATGTTAAAACATTTAGTAGTGTCTAAGGTCTGTTCTTGTTAAACATTGAGTGGGGGATAGAGATGGTTGTTGTCAAACATTGAGTGGATGGGGCTAGGGTTGGTTGATGTTAAATATTGAGTGGTGGCTAGGGTTGGTTGATGTTAAACATTAAGTGGGAGCTAGGGTTGGTTGATGTTAAACATTAAATGGTGGCTAGGGTTGGTTGATGTTAAACATTAAGTGGGAGCTAGGGTTGGTTGATGTTAAACATTGAGTGGTGGCTAGGGGTGGTTGATGTTAAACATTAAGTGGGGGCTAGGGTTGGTTGATGTTAAACATTGAGTGGGAGCGATGGTTGGTTGATGTTAAACATTGAGTGGTGGCTAGGGTTGGTTGATGTTAAACATTGAGTGGTGGCTAGGGTTGGTTGATGTTAAACATTGAGTGGGAGTGAGGGTTGGTTGATGTTAAACATTGAGTGGTGGCTAGGGTTGGTTGATGTTAAACATTGAGTGGAGGGCTAGGGTTGGTTGATGTTAAACATTGAGTGGGAGCTAGGGTTGGTTGATGTTAAACATTGAGTGGGAGCGATGGTTGGTTGATGTTAAACATTGAGTGGGAGCTAGGGTTGGTTGATGTTAAAAGTAGGGCTCAGGGCGATAGTGACCACATCACCCCTCTAGTACCGATGGGTCTGGACATATTTGGGGCAAGTGCCATTTATCCAATACAGTTCAGAGTGTGTGAACTGGGTCTGTAGATGATTACTTGCTAGTTAGCCTTGACGTTACACATTTTTTAATGCTAAAACATGGGCAGGGATTGATGATACTCTCTCTTGTGACAAGGTAGCAAACGTACTGGAATTTGTCTCCTCGTGTGTCAATTACAATGTTGGAGTTTACATTATTTTGTCTGTCTGTGTTCTTTTTACCCTCTTTCTGTTCTTTGTACATGTTTCTTGCTTCTGAAGCTAGATTTAAGAGTGCTTTTTTGTTCTTGTTGCATACATCTTCTTTCACATTGCCAATGTGGGAAGAAAGACCTGGCTAATTAATGTTGTTTAATCACATACAAGCAGATGAAACTATTTACATGTGAAACAGCTGTAATCATGAGTTTACTACTGTATGCAATAGTTTTGCCAGTGAGATTTAAATTGTGAAATATGCATGCATGTGATTTACATGATAATGAAACCAACTATAAGCAAATATAATGTACTCTGAAACTGCTTACATCATCGCCTCATCATCATCTCATCATGTTCCTCTTGTACCTTGCGGTGTCGAGGTGAAGCATAAACAGCGGGAGAGTGTTCGTTTATGGGTTTCATGTATCGAGATTCCCATAGACTCTTGTTATTCCCTCTGTCTATGGTCGGCATCTTTTTTCCGAGAGGCGATATTTTTTCCTCCAAGCTCTGGTTTGCTCCATCTAATAACATGTAGATTTCAAAGGTGGATCATATCAAATAATTCAGCCCAGAGACTACCATTGTCATATGTGCCATTTCATTAAGTGTTTTTTGTTGTTCACTCACTGTAAACTGCAGCATAATCTATACACATGCTACTAATTTTAATGCGCTGGTCTGATTTTTGTGTGTCAATTAGCGTTCTCTTTTACCAGTGACCCTCGCGATAAGGCGAACTCACTCCGACTTCAGAGGCACTGGTAATTTAAGTCTCTATGTCAAGGACTCCCGGTCTCCCTGGCCTAGGGGTTAATGTCTTTCTCTGTAATTCCGTATATTCCCGTGAGTAACGTAACCTGCACAAGAATTAATATCGGTTCTCGCCGCATAGGTAACTTAGGGGTATGTGAGCTGGCCGCTCAGAAAGCAGTGACAAACTATTGAGCGTAATCTTGCCTAGTACATCAACAGCAGCTGAAAAGCTGAAAGATCGAGGGGCAGAGAGGCAGAGGCAGACCAAGAGAAATTATGCTGGATGGATTGAGACAATGGCATGGAGGAACATCATCAGCAGAGTTGATCCAGAACACCAAAGACCGAGATCTGTGGAGAGCCACGAACGCCTTCACCAGCTGGCAGGGCACTTGATGATGATCATGAAGTCAAGGACAAGAAGTCAACATTTTAGTCCAACTGACCAGTGTAGGGGTTAAACCTGCTACGTCGGTATCAGCACACCGAATGTTTAAGAGTGAGCTCTCTTTTCCATTTGGCCATGCTGACCTCTCCTTCATCATCAATCTAGCTTTGTGACTGTTCTTAGGCTTATTCCTGGAACACTAATGTGGTGGTTTTCTCATGACTTCCACTTTCTTATTAGAGGTTGAGGATGCTATTACTATGTTAGCATGCTTTTGAACTGTTTGGCAATCTAGCCTGACCCGCAGCAAATTGTGGTATAACCTTGAGGATTTCCTGCCATTGAGAGACCTCTGCCATAGCTTGGTGTTCTTGCACTGATACATATCATTGAAGATGGGGAACACTGTTGAACCCACCCTGGGTGTTGGTGCTTCCCTCATGAACTCTATGACCCATGGGTGGGGCTACGGCTAGATTTGATTAGATTAGATCAGACTGGGTTAGATTGGATTGGCTTAGACTGGGTTGGATTAGACTGGATTAGATTGCATTGGATTAGATTAGAGTCAGTTAGATTAGAAACTACTAGTAGGACTATAACCAGCCTCCGTTCCTTGGGGCTAGTGAGATGTGCAGTTTCATTATTCCCAAACATACAGAGTCGAGGGTGTGACGACAGCTGCAGGTGATGAGGAAGCAGACCACTTGACCTTGTTTCTGTGGTATGAGCCATGGCCGTTCAGAAAACATTGGCCAGCTGCAGGTTCTTCCATTAGTCTGATTTTAGGGCTCCCAGACATGGCCGTTCTTAAAGGATGCAAGGATTTGTTCATTTGATGTCAGCTCTCTCTCTCTCTCTCTCTCTCTCTCTCTCTCTCTCTCTCTCTCTCTCTCTCTCTCTCTCTATCTCTATCTCCCCTTCACTTCTCTCTACCCCCCCCCCTTCCTCACTCTAATTCCTCCATCCTCTCTCTCATTCCTCCATCCTCTCTCTCTGTCTTGTTCTCTCCCTCTCTTCCCCCTCTCTTTCTCTCTCATTTTATACCTTTAAAATGAGAAGGTCAGTTACGGCATATACCTCTCTGTCCCTTTCTCCCTCTCCTTCCCTCCCTCTTATTTTTCTTATTCATTCTTTCCAGTCCTATCTTTGTCTGTCTGTCCTTTTGATGTCCTCTCTCCTCCGTTCTCCCTTCCTCACTTTTTCTCCCCCTTCCCACCTCTCCTCCTCTCTGTCTTTCTCTGCTCTCTCTGTCTCTTTCTCTCCGTCTCTCTCTTCCTCTCCCCCCTCTCTCTCTCTCTCTCTCTCTCTCTCTCTCTCTCTCTCTCTCTCTCTCTCTCTCTCGTTCTCTCATTTTATACCTGTAAAGTGAGAAGGTCAGTTATTTGTTGTTTTCCTAAACTATATTGACTGAGGGTACTGGAAACACAGGTTGACAGAAGCTGAAAATGCTGGATGGGTTAACAGACCACTACTGAAGACTATCACTGGTAGAACTGATTAAGTGGACCAGTGGCTATGGAGGGACATGATCACCAGCACCACTCAGCATGCCACATATGATGATGATGACCCTATTGATGCTACACAAGGCTGTAAGGGGACTGTTTTGAACATTTTTAACAAGAACAAGACACATTGTATAAATACTGCCTTGGAAATTGCTAGAAATATTCCAAATATTGGCCGCCCGTTCTTTAGTTAGTTGCTGTTTCTGTTTGTGCTGTCTGTATTCCATGAAGGTGCATGGCATTTGTATCAAACAATAATCACCAGCAGTGGCTGAATCCAGCCAGCTCAATTTATTGAGCAATTTGCCAAGGTGGGGGGTGGTTTGTTGGAATAATCTGTTTTTGCTGGTAACTATGGACAGCTATTGTTGCTGCGGATGTGCTAATTTTATTGTTGTTATTTTTGTTTATCTTGCGATTGTTGTTACCGTCAGAGACATTCTGAAGCATTTTTGGGGTTTGGGTAAAAAAATGATTGTGGTGTCTTGTATCTGTAGCTTACAATGACACATATTTATTTAAATGTATAAGTGGAGGTTTCAGTCTCTTTCTTCTATTACACGAATATATCGCTGATGTGTAGTTTCTCCATGATTGCGTTTTGTGTTTTATTTCTTCCTCGGATGAATGATTATTTTTACTTTGTAGTTTTTGTAAATGTTTTAAATCATGTAGATTGATGTGTTGTTTTTAATCTCTTTGCATTCAGCTTAAGTTCTGTCTTCTTCTTCTTCTTCTTCTTCTTCTTCTTCTTCTTCTTCTTCTTCTTCTTCTTCTTCTTCTTCTTCTTCTTCTTCTTCTTCTTCTTCTTCATCTTCTTCATCCTCCTCCTCTCCCCCCTCCTCCTCTACTGCCCTCTTTCCCCCATTGGATCATAGGTCCTGAATGAACTCATGCAAAGTCGTCCTACCTTTGACAGTCCTGCAGCTTTCATCACATCCTTCCCATGTTATTCATCTGTCTCTGGTTCTCTGTGTGTGTTTTCATCTCCCTCTATTACTTTTTCTCTGTAGTTTCCAGAAAAAAAGATTTCTAGTTATACGTTTGTCAGATTTTCTTGATTGGTGTCCTATCCTTTGCCATCTTCTCCTCCTCACCTCTTGATCCACCGGAATCTATCTAGACCTTTCCGTAAGCTCTGCATTGTTGATTCTGCCATACATTTGAGTAGTTCTGTACTGCACAGACGCCGGTTAATGAAAGTGTGTCGTTTAATACTAAAAGGTTCTGTTTATTGTGATGTTGATTTTTCTAATAACTGTGATATGTTTGCATTTGTGTCATGCTGTTTTTATCTCTATGACCATGCACTGTGATTGTTTATTTGCATATATTTAGGTGTTTTATGCTTGTCATTGTTTTTTCCCCCCTGTATCTTGTTTTTATCCTGTTAATATTATAGCTCTTATAAGTGTAATGTTTTTATCTCTGTCTATTGATATGTTTGTTTGAACATTATTACCTCTGGTGTCATGAAAACAGTGTAATTATTTTCATTTCAAAATTTCATAATCAATGTCTTTACAGAGATAGTTCCTATGTGTAATTATTGCATATTGTGTGTTATTATTGTTTACTCTTGATTTAAGTAATTCTTAACACTTTGGTCCCCCATATCAAGTATTCTGGCCCTAGTGAGATGTCTGTAAACTCAAAGCCCACTTTTTGAGGCTGTAAGGGGATTGTATTTGGTCATAGAAGGTTTAATATGTAGGCCAGTGAGAGTTTCATATAGTGGATTGATGGGATTGATGTAGGCACAGATGTCTGTAAACTCAAACCCCACTTTGTGAAGCTGTAGTTTGATTTTATTTGGTTATGGAAGGTTTTACATGTAGGCCAGGGAGGGTCTCTTTAAGTGGTAGGATTGATGTAGCTACAGATGCCTTTGCTCAGTAGTGAAAATAAAGTAACCTTAGAACTGGGCTTTCTCTGAATTACTCAAAGTATGTGACTAGCAGTGGGGAAACATGAGAAGTGTCAGTGTAACACATGAGAAGTTTCAGTATAACACATGAGAAGTTTCAGTATAACACATGAGAAGTGTCAGTGTAACACATGAGAAGTGTCAGTGTAACACATGAGAAGTGTCAGTGTAACACATGAGAAGTGTCAGTGTAACACATGAGAAGTGTCAGTGTAACACATGAGAAGTGTCAGTGTAACACATGAGAAGTGTCAGTGTAACACATGAGAAGTGTCGATGTAAAACATGAGAAGTGTCAGTGTAACACATGAGAAGTGTCAGTGTAACACATGAGAAGTGTCAGTGTAACACATGAGAAGTGTCAGTGTAACACATGAGAAGTGTCAGTGTAACACATGAGAAGTGCCAGTGTAACACATGAGAAGTGCCAGTGTAACACATGAGAAGTGTCAGTGTAACACATGAGAAGTTTCAGTATAACACATGTGAAGTGTCGGTGTAACACATGAGAAGTGTCGGTGTAACACATGAGAAGTGTCGGTGTAACACATGAGAAGTGTCGGTGTAAAACATGAGAAGTGTCGGTGTAAAACATGAGAAGTGTCAATGTAACACATGAGAAGTTTCAGTGTAACACATGAGAAGTGTCAGTGTAAAACATGAGAAGTGTCAGTATAACACATGTGAAGTGTCGGTGTAAAACATGAGAAGTGTCAGTGTAACACATGAGAAGTGTCAGTGTAACACATGAGAAGTTTCAGTGTAACACATGAGAAGTGTCAGTGTAAAACATGAGAAGTGTCAGTATAACACATGTGAAGTGTCGGTGTAAAACATGAGAAGTGTCAGTGTAACACATGAGAAGTGTCAATGTAACACATGAGAAGTGTCAGTGTAAAACATGAGAAGTGTCAGTATAACACATGTGAAGTGTCGGTGTAACACATGAGAAGTTTCAGTATAACACATGTGAAGTGTCGGTGTAACACATGAGAAGTGTTGGTGTAAAACATGAGAAGTGTCGGTGTAAAACATGAGTGTGTCAGTGTAAAACATGCTGTAGGGGACCCTTCTTACACACCTGGAGGTGTATTGGGTATATGGTGCTAACTCCATATTTGTACAGACCCATTGACACATGAGGGGTGATGCCGCTTTTACTCATGATGAAGACTTCATCAGTATTATTCTTGTGAAGAGATCACTGACACCTGAGAGGAAGACTTCATCAGTATTATTCTTGTGAAGAGATCACTGACACCTGAGAGGAAGACTTCATCAGTATTATTCTTGTGAAGAGATCACTGACACCTGAGAGGAAGAACACAAAGGTGGTAGGTATGTGTTCAGTTTGAGATTTTCCCTTCTGGAACTCCAGTTTCAAGTACCTGCATTTCAGGGGGAACAGGTTTAATGAGTTAAATGAAAATCTCTGATATTCTATTTTGAACCTAACAAGTTATGTTGGCCCTCATAATTTATTTGAAAACCCAAGATTTAGTTGTAAGATTGAGGTCAGAATGTTCTATATTTCATATCACAGGTGTGTGTACGTATGGCTGTTTAGCATTAATTTTTTTTTTTTTTTTAAACTTTCCTAATATTTTGCCAGTCATGTTCATTACATAGTTGTCCTGTTCATTACAAAGTTGTCCTGTTCATTACACAGTTGTCCTGTTCATTACACAGTTGTCCTGTTCATTACACAGTTGTTGTCATGTTCATTACACAGTTGTTGTCATGTTCGTTACACAGCTTACTGAGTCACACGAAATACGTAACCGCCAGGTAGTAAGAATATAACTGACTAAAGTTTTGTCAAGGCAAGAACCGACATCACAACAATCAGGAACATTCCCGTACATGTTCTGTCCTCATGTACAACAGTTATTGAAGAGTCCCAATACTATTGATACCAGTAGAAGTCTGATTATGTGTCCGTTTGGCCTTTCCTTGAAGTCCTGAGTGTTGGCCAGATCCTCTGGTCACTTGCAGCAGCACAAATCTCTCCAAGCCATCATGATCTGTCTGTTCTTCCACACTATACACAGGATTCCAAAGGGCCCTGACCACATCTGTCTTGTCATGCACCAATACCCCACCCAGCGGTGCAGACCCAGACAATATGTCCGCCTGCTCATTTACCACCACACCAGCATGTCCTGAGGAAAAAATGCAACAGATGTCTATTTTTCATTGTTAAATTGAAACCTGCCACTCTTCCTAAAACATGCCTGTCTTCATTATTGTCATCATTTGTGAGGATAAAACTACCCCACATTGTCAGGTTCATACATAAAGTTGTGTATTAGTCAATAACAAGGATAAACCATACATACCCTAGCGAAATAAAGATATTAATTGTTGATTTTGTTGCTACTCCGTATGCCAGACTTATTCTGTACATGCAGAACGGAGCTGGCACTGAGTTTACACAATCATACGTTCATTAACAGTCACACAGATAGATTCTTCCAGCAGAAATTGTTTTCCGTTTTCAACACAAAATTGCTGTCTCCTCTATATTTACACATTTAATTTCTTGCTCATTGGCTACCTTAAACCATTGGACTTTGTTTCCTGTTGCTAATGTATTCCCTGTTACTGATCCATTCCTTATTTGCCCTGTAGTTACTTTAACCTGTTACTCATCCATGCATTATTTGCCATGTTCGTTTGTTCTGGTATTTGTTCATACCTCATTTGTTTCATATTGTTAATTTATTGCTCTTTATTGCTCATTCCCTGTTTTCCTGGCTATTTATTCCCAATGTGTTCCACATTACTCATACATGCCTTGTTTGGTTCTGTTTGTTTGTTCTGTTATTTACATACACCATATTTGTTCCTGTGTGCTAATTAATTGCTCATTACTCATCTATTTCTTGTGTTTCCTGTTACTCATTCCAGTGTGTTCCATACTACTCATCCACTCCTCACATGTGTTAACCATACCCTGTTACTTAACCTGTAAGTATGTGTTAAGTTACCAGTCCATACCCCATGTATTATTCCCTGTTGCTGCTCATTTGTCTTCAGTTGATTTGGATGTGCTTATGTTTGATGTCCATTATTAACCCTGACCTCTACTGAAACTTCAATTGTGAAGCATCACACAGTTTCATGTGCTTGTTTTTCTATGTGTAGAGTAGTCTAAATGGCACATGTACAGCTACAGTCAGGGTTACGTATGCTCAAGACTAACAGATTGACAGGAAGCTATGTTTTCCCACCCACTGGAGTTCTGCAGGACTTTTTGGTAGTCTGCTGGTGTGGTGTCCCCTCAGCTCCCACAGGCTGCAGTATGTTAGGGTTATTTTGTGTCTCTAGCCAGTGGCAATTATGCAACCGGTTTCAAAGTAGAGCAAAGTATGGTAAACAGTAGGGTCCCTTTGTAGTTTGTTGACTTGTTGTATGCCATGGAAGGGTGTAAAACATATATGACTCCAGGTTATAGATGAAAAGTGGCAGAAATAAGTTCCTTATGTTTATTTCTGGTGCTTTAACCAGATTTTTTTATAAACAAACACTTGCTTTTGGGAACAAAACACAATTTTTGTTTGTCAAATATTCTCTGTGTACTCAAGTTTGAGTTGTGGTACTTTTATCACGTTCATATTGTGTGCATGCTCAGTCTTTGAATGACCAGATGGTCTTTGCAAGCCTGCATTGTTGTGATTCATTCTCGTATACTGTCCTTCATGAACTGAGGTGTACTATTTTGTTGTTGGTGTGGATGTTGTTTCTTTCAAGTGAGAGGTGATTCTATACATGTATAGAATAATAATTTAATTACATTCTGTTTTGTTATTAATACTTTTCTGCATGACACATTCTGTTGAGCAGTTTTTTTTCTCCCCTATTCAGAAAGAAACATGTTTCTTATTCATTGAAATCAATTCTACTAACGTAAATATTTTTGTTGCATTTATAAAAAGGGGGGTAATTCAGTCATAAGTTATAACTTGTCACTTGTATTTGTCTCCCCTAGTATTGGCAAGTCACTATTATAGTTTTACACCTTTCTTGTTGCAGACAACACTGCCTCTGGCAGTCAATCAGTCTCCCAAACTATTACCACCACTAGCACCACCAGCAGTAGCACTACCAAAAAGTCTGAAAGCTCCCCATCGGTGGCGCCTTCATCATCATCATCATTACCATTGCCGCCATCCTCACTCTCATCGGCCAGCGTCACCACAGCTGTCATGACTCCATTGCCCACCACTCTAGCTTACTCTAGACATGCATCTGTGTCCTCGTCGAAAGCTGCCACCACCACCACCACCATTGCAGTGACTGCAGTGTCCAAACTTGAAGCCACCGATTCACATCCTGTGATGGACACATCAGCCAGCACTGTTAAACAAGACACATCGTTGTCTTCAACACCACGAACTGCTCCTCCACCACCAGACATCAACACGTTTACTAGCATGGCTGTCTCTGACCTACCAGGGAACATTCACAGGATACCCAGCACGCCTTCATCTGGGCGGCAGTCCCCAGGAAAGAACTGCAAACTTTCACCAGACAGCCTTGCTCCAAGCAGCAATGGACAGCCTCAGTCACCAATCACACCCCTGCACTCACACCTGGACCCGAGGCATTTTGCTCCACCGATGTCCCCATTTTATCCATTTTCAAGTAGCCCGTTTCATCCTGCCTTTTTACCTTTGAACATGGTGAAGTCCGAAGTCAGTTCCACTTCTGGGGTTTTGGACACTGGCTATGTGGCTAAAACTGTCAGAGAATTACTGAGCATCCACAACATAGGGCAGCGCCTTTTTGCCAAACATGTCCTTGGGCTGAGCCAGGGGACAGTCAGCGAGCTACTCTCCAAGCCAAAATCATGGGACAAGCTTACTGAGAAGGGAAGAGAGTCATATCGAAAGATGCATGCCTGGGCCACGGATGACGCAAACATCATGGCACTAAAGGCCATTTCACCAAAGAAAGGTATGTGGGTAGTTTATTGTCTAGAAAACTTTGCATATTTTAATTGAATGTGTTTGTTAAAGTTGTTGTCCAATTGTGTGGAGTTGTCTACCCTTGGCAATACAGTAATGTAGTTCACTTTCCATGATTCGCTGCCATAACGCAGAAGAGATTGGATATAACATTTCTGTACTCTTTCTTCTGATATTCAGTGAGAGTGACTGCAGAACAGATTCGATATAACATTTCTGTACTCTTTCTTCTGATATTCAGTGAGATTGACTGCAGAACAATTTCAATACAACATTTTGTACTCTTTCTTTGACATTCATTGAGAGTGAACAGATTAAATATATTTGAGTACTCTTTTTTTTTTATATTCGGTGAGATTGACTGCAGAACAGATTCGATATAACATTTCTGTACTCTTTATTCTGATATTCAGTGAGGGTGACTGCAGAACAGGTTTGATACAACATTTGTGTACTCTTTCTTATGATATTCATTGAGATTGACTGCAGAACAGATTCAATATAACATTTTGTACTCTTTATTCTGACATTAAGTAAGAGTGACTACAGAACAGATTTGATATAACATTTCAGTACTCTTTCTTCTGATATTCAGAGAGAGTGACTGCAGAACAGGTTTGATAAAACTAATTTAGTACTCTTTCTTCTGATATTCAATGCGTGTGACTGCAGAACAGGTTCGATATAACATTTCAGTACTATTTCTTCTGATATTCATTGAGAGTAACTGCAGAACAGGTTCGATAAACTATTTTAGTACGCTTTCTTCTGATATTCAGTGAGTGACATATTGCATAAGATACTTTTCATCTTCTCAACTGCAGCTTTTGCATGGTCTGTTTTGCTCTTAATCTCTGATTTATCTTCCATCTAATGTTATGAAATAACTGCAAATGATACTTATTTTGTCAAGAAACATCAGAAATGATCAATTAGAAAGCAAGTGGGCAGATTGTCAACAAATGATTTCATCAAAGGAAACCATACCCTTTACACGATGTCCGGTCAACCCCAGCATGTTTTTACTGTGTGTGATGTCTTGGCAAGTTTACATTCAGTAGCTTGCCATTGCTTTCTGAATGACCGGCACTCATACTATGTTATAAAAACCAATGCAAGGCAATATGCTGCTAAATCGCCCATAGCTGTGTTTTGAATGCTGTATGTGGGAATACGAACTGTCTGTAACCCCTTTGCCACAGAGTCGGCATCATCAGAGAAAAGCAAGAGATAATTTGGTCATGCAAACAAGACTACCCCTCAAACAACTGAACACAGCAGTATCGTGTAGATACTGTAAAAACAGCAAGTTAGGTATTTTGGTCATGCAAACAAGACTACCCCTCAAACAACTGAACACAGCAGTATCGTGTAGATACTGTAAAAACAGCAAGTTAGGTATTTTGGTCATGCAAACAAGACTACCCCTCAAACAACTGCACCCAGCACTATCATGTAGATAAGCAGAAGCTGCAAGATCCCATCAGAGATGGATGAGGAGAATAGTAGAGGCAGGGCACACCATCGACACAAGGACCTTGTCCAGGCATTTAAAGGCATAACAGGCAAGCTGAAAGAAGAAGATTGCTGTTTACAACTGGAGAGAACTATATAGACACCTTGTAGGGAATACTGTATAGACACCTTGTATGAAATACTGTATAGACACCTTGTAGGGAATGCTGTATAGACACTTTGTAGGGAATACTGTAAAGACACCTCGTATGAAATACTGTATAGACACCTTGTAGGGAATGCTGTATAGACACCTTGTAGGGAATACTGTATAGACACCTTGTAGGGAATACTGTACATACACCTTGTAGGGAATACTGTATAGACACCTTGTAAGGAATACTATACATACACCTTGTAGGGAATATTGTATAGACACCTTGTAGGGAATACTGTACATACACCTTGTAGGGAATACTGTATATACACCTTGTAGGGAATACTGTATAGACACCTTGTAGGGAATACTGTATAGACACATTGTAGGGAATACTGTATATACACCTTGTAGGGAGTACTGTATAGACACCTTGTAGGGAATACTGTATAGACAACTTGTAGGGAATACTGTACATACACCTTGTAGGGAATACTATATAGACACCTTGTAGGGAATACTGTATAGACACCTTGTAGGGAGTACTGTATAGACACCTTGTAGGGAGTACTGTATAGACACCTTGTAGGGAATACTGTATAGATGCTTGTAGGGAATACTGTACATACACCTTGTAGGGAATACTATATAGACACCTTGTAGGGAATACTATACATACACCTTGTAGGGAATACTGTATAGACACCTTGTAGGGAATACTGTACATACACCTTGTAGGGAATACTATATAGACACCTTGTAGGGAATACTGTATAGACACCTTGTAGGGAATACTGTATATACACCTTGTAGGGAATACTGTATAGACACCTTGTAGGGAATACTGTATAGACACCTTGTAGGGAATACTGTATAGACACCTTGTAGGGAATATTGTATAGACACCTTGTAGGGAATACTATATAGACACCTTGTAGGGAATACTGTATAGACACCTTGTAGGGAATACTGTACATACACCTTGTAGGGAATACTATATAGACACCTTGTAGGGAATACTGTATAGACACCTTGTAGGGAGTACTGTATAGACACCTTGTAGGGAATACTGTATAGATGCTTGTAGGGAATACTGTACATACACCTTGTAGGGAATACTATATAGACACCTTGTAGGGAATACTGTATAGACACCTTGTAGGTAATGTTATATAGGCACCCTGTAGAGAACACTATATATACACAGTGTAGAGACACTTCATAGAGACTGCTTTATAGACACATTATAGAGAATACTTTACAGACATCTTGTAGAGACTGCTTTACAAGCACTTTATAGAGACTGCTTTATTGACACATTTTAGAGAATATGTTATGGACACATTGTAGAAAATGCTGTATGGAACTCAGGGGACAATACTCTATAAACCATGAATACTCTATAGGCCACCCAATTTGCAATACTTTATAGGCCACCCTGTTTACAATACTTTATAGGACACCCTGTTTACAATACTTTATAGGACACCCTGTTTACCATACATTATAGGCCACCCTATTTACCATACTTTATAGGACACCCAGTTTACCATACTTTATAGGCTACCCTGTTTACATAATACTTTATAGGACACCCTGTTTACCATACCTTATAGGCTACCCTGTTTACATAATACTTTATAGGACACTCTGTTTACATAATACTTTATAGGATACCCTGTTTACCATACATTATAGGCTACCCTGTTTACCATACTTTATAGGCTACCCTGTTTACATAATACTTTATAGGCCACCCAGTTTACCATACTTTATAGGCCACCCAGTTTACCATACTTTATAGGACACCCTGTTTACCATACATTATAGGCCACCCAGTTTACCATACTTTATAGGCTACCCTGTTTACATAATACTTTATAGGACACCCTGTTTTCATAATACTTTATAGGACACTCTGTTTACATAATACTTTATAGGCTACCCTGTTTACATAATACTTTATAGGCCACCCAGTTTACCATACTTTATAGGCCACCCAGTTTACCATACTTTATAGGACACCCTGTTTACCATACATTATAGGCCACCCAGTTTACCATACTTTATAGGCTACCCTGTTTACATAATACTTTATAGGACACCCTGTTTACATAATACTTTATAGGACACTCTGTTTACATAATACTTTATAGGACACTCTGTTTACATAATACTTTATAGGACACCCTGTTTACCATACATTATAGGTCACCCTGTTTACATAATACTTTATAAGACACCCAGTTTACAATACATTAAGGGGCACCCCAGGGAGAATACTTTACAGATACCTTGTATGTTAGTTTCTAAGACAGAGTCAACAGTTGGTTGCATATATCTATTCCAGGCACCCACCCAATTTGCTCCAATAATTCATACAAGGAGAAAGAAGACACAGCCACTGAGGAGCGTATTGCCAGTATTCTCAGCGAGGCTCAGCTGGCAATGAATATGAAAAAAAGCATAGATCAGGTAAGTGTAGACAGTAAAGGATGGGTAGCCTATACCCACAGAAACAAACTGTCCTCATCTGTTGTCTGTGTGCTGTCCATTTATGTTTCATCTCTTGTCTATGTGTTGTCTATTTATATCTCATATGTTGTCTATGTGCTGTCTATTTGTTTCTCATCTGTTGTCTATGTGCTGTCCATGTATATCTTATCTGTTGTCTATGTGCTGTCCATTTATGCCTCATCTGTTGTCTATGTGCTGTCCATTATGCCTCATCTGCTTACTGTCAATGTCTGTCCCCTTTTCCTTGTCATGTGCTCTGTTTTATTGTTTGTCTAATCCTTATTACCAGTATCTTCCTTGTTACTAATCCGGTCCTGATTTCTAATACTAAGTATTGCCAGTCTGTTTTCTGTTGCTACTCAGTTCCCTACTGCTAATTTGTTTCCCCTGTTGCTGAGATTAAATATTTCTCATGTATTAAATATCTTTAATGTGTTTCCTGTTTCTAATGTGTTCTCTGTTTGCTGGAACAGTTTATTGTGTGTTCCCTATTGCTTATATGTTCCCTGTTGCTGAGGTTGGGTGTTGCTAATGTGTTCTCTATTTTTATTGTGTTCCTTGTTGCTGATGTTCCCTGTTGCTTAGATTGACTGTTTCTATTGTCTTCCCTGTTGCTGATATGTTCCTTGTTGCTGAGATTGACTGTTTCTTGTGTGTTCCCTGTTGCTGAGATTGACTTTTTCTTGTGTGTTCCCTATTGCTTATGTGTTCCTTGTTGCTGAGATTGACTGTTTTTTGTGTGTTCCCTATTTCCGTGTTCCATGTTACAAAGATTGAATATTTCTAATGTGGTCCCTGTTGCTTATATGTTCCATGTTGCCGAGATTGACTGTTGCTAATGTGTTCCCTATTTACAATATGTTCCCACTTGCTGGGAAAGATTTCTAATGTGTTCCCTGTTGCTAATGTGCTGCCTGTTTCTAATCTGTCCCCTGTCACTCATGTGGTGCTTTCTGCTCCTAGTTCCTCATCTCCCATTAATTACTAAATTGTTCTGTAACTATCTGCTCTCTGTTACTCATCTGTTAACTACTACACATCCATCAATGTCGCTCATCTGTTATCTGTTGCTTACCTCCTCCATGTTACCCACCCATTATGTACATTAGATATTACTCCTCTGCTCCATTACTCTTCTGTTATCTGCTGCTTATTTGCTACCTGTGACTCATTTGTTCACGGCTAATCATCTTTTCACTGCTACTCATATGTTGTTTATTTATTACCTGTTACTGATCTGCCTTCTCTGACTGTTACCTTTGTCTCATGTTACCTGTTACTCTTCTGTTACCTGTTTCTCATTTAATGTCTTGTTATTTATTTATTACTTATCTGTTACCTGTGACTTATCTGTTACCTGTGACTTATCTGTTACCTGTCATTTATCTGTTACCTGTGACTTATCTGTTACCTGTGACTTATCTGTTACCTGCCACTTATGTTACCTGTGACTTATCTGTTACCTGTGACTTATCTGTTACCTGTGACTTATCTGTTACCTGCCACTTATCTGTTACCTGCCACTTATGTTACCTGTGACTTATCTGTTACCTGTGACTTATCTGTTACCTGTGACTTATCTGTTACCTGTCATTTATCTGTTACCTGCCACTTATCTGTTACCTGCCACTTATCTGTTACCTGTGACTTATGTTACCTGTTACTGAAAGATTACCTGGAACTCATCTATTACCTATTACTCACCTGTTACTCATTTGGTGACTTATTTATTGCCTGTAACCTATCTACTCTACTCCCTCCTTATGGCTCACCTGTTAACGCTTGCTATTGTTGTCTCCCCAGCAACAGGTGTCTAGTGCTGTTGTATCCAGCATCTACCACAATGAACTCTCCAGAATTAGTGGAACATCACCCGTGGTTCCTATCATGTCTCCCACCATCCATCCAGCCTTGACTTCACCTACTGGGCCACACTATACTCACGAACTGTCTAGGAAAATACGAGACAGTGACTCACGGCATCATTCAAATTCTTCATCACAAAGTGAGGCAGCGTCTGCTCAAGAAATGGTCACTAGAATTTACCGGCAAGAACTGGAAAAACTGAAGAAAGCTGCAGACGCAGCCGGGAACATTGCAGCCAGCAGCATGTATGCACAGGAACTCGATCGCCTTAATGTAGCACAAAATTCTAATTTGCCTCTAAGTTCATCTTCTGCCAGACCTCATCGCTCGTTCCTATCACCGCTGCCTGAAGTAGATTGCCCTCAGCCTTCACCTTTAGCACTGGATTGTCGATCCACACGACCAAATGGCCTTAAACTGAAGACAGAACCGCCAGATAGTACATCGGATGAGAATGCCTCCCATATGAATGACTGTGGAGCCATTGACCTCAGCAAGCCTTCACCCCAGACAGGGTCTACCCCAAGCTCATCTCCCACCAGTGAATCTGCTCCCCACGCTGGAAGTGCCTTTTTCTCAGTGCATCCACGAGTCAATGGTCACGATTCTGGGACTTCAGAAAGTCCTCAAGCTGCCCCTCAGAAACAGCTTCCGGGGGCCACAGGAGGCTCCACTTTTGGCTCCGTGCCCCAAACAGAATGTTTGTCCCCCTTGCAACGAATGCAGAACATCGCCAACTCATTCGCCTCCCGCCCACACCTGGGTTTACCCAATGCTAAACCGCTACGTGCTGTGCTACCGCCGATCACCCAGGAGGAGTTTGACCGCTATGCAAACATGAACACTGATGACTTGGTCAAGAAAGTCAAAGAAACCTTATCCCAATACTCAATCAGCCAGAGACTATTTGGTGAAAGTGTCTTAGGACTGTCACAAGGGTCAGTTTCTGACCTCCTGGCCAGACCCAAGCCCTGGCACATGCTGACACAGAAAGGCAGGGAGCCTTTTATACGTATGCAGATATTTCTAGAGGATGCAGATTCCATCCCAAAGCTGGTGGCCTCGCAGTATCGTGTGCCACCAGATAAGCTGATGAGGTCAAGCTCCAGAGGATCAAATGAACCTGGTGGGTACACTTTTATTTTGTTTATCCTTCCTCCACTTGTTGATGATTACTTATAGTAAATACGAGGGGGATTCAAATGAAAACCTTAAAAGTGTGATAGAAATTACAATAACTATGCCATTTGCTTGTAACCTGTCAATATTGTTGTTAAGGGTATGTGAGTGTTCAGCACATGACATCACAGTACAGATGAGCACAGTAACATCATAAGGACAGTTTAAAGATGACCTCCCCAATTTTGACATGCACCAAAGAGGTGATGCGTGCCAGTCTGTCCTGCAAGTGTATGACTTCTGTGACAGACTGTTCACAGCCGGGTCAGGCACATTTTTTTTCTATAGGAATCCAAGCACTTTATCAGTGCTGGAAGACTTGCATTGAACACAGTGCTGACTACATCGAAAAATGGTACATTTGTTCTGTCCCTTTTTTTGTTTCAGAATATATTCACATACACAAACATTGAAGATTTTCATTTGTAGCCCCCTAATATAGTAAATAAGTAATGTCCTGTTTGTTTCTTGGTCATAATTGGGCTGATTGTGTATTCATTCACAGAGATTTGTAATGTTATAATTGTCTGTTACATATTATGTAGGTAAATATACTTGCTGTTTCTGCTTTTGTACTAGGAGCCTGTTACTTTGTTTTCTCCAACAAGCTATTCTGTAATTATAATTCAGTAATTCTGGTTTTATTTGAGAACACTGGTTGCAGTTTCATTTGGTTATTTCAGTTTTCTGTCTTTCAACTTGGCATGGTCGTGTGGAACAAATACAAAATATTAGTTTTCCTGTTTAATTAGTTTACCTATGTAATTAGTTTTCCTGTGTAACTAGTTTTCCTGTTTAATTAGTTTTTTTTTTGTTTAATTAATTTTGTGCTAAATTAATTTGCTGCTGTTTAGATCGCTGGTGTTTGCCATTGTAAAGGCTAGAGTCGATGTAGTAGCATCTTCTAGAGAGCCATTATTTGGTTGTGGTAACAGATTCCCTTTAGCCGAGAGGATTGTAATGGATTCTTTTTAGCCAAGAGGATGACTTAGTGTCTGTCTCAGGCTATAATAGATAATATATCTTTTAAAGAGTGGACATTTGATTTTTCAAGATGGGGGTCAGAGAGGCAAAATGATATGACATCGATTTGTAACTAGTCAAGGCAACTTATGGTGTCATAAAACCAAAAGGATGTTTTGAAACAATAAAACACTAAGATACTTGTGGAAGTCAAAAGAAATCAAACTTAGCACCGCACTTTGAATATTTAACTCCATTGCCAAATCAGTACTATTATATGGATCAGAGGTCAGCATGGGCGAATGGATAAGAACGGGTGTTCTTAAACATCCGGTGTGCTGATGCTGAGGTAAGGGGCTCAACCCCTACACCGGACAGTTGGACTAAGATGTTGACCTGTCATCCTTGACTTGGGGACGTAAATTAAAAGTATCTCTGAAGTCAGAGTAGGTTCACCTGATGGCGATGGACACTGTTAATAGGGAGAGCTAATCCACATGCAACTTTCAGTCCAGCACTACTAGAAGTAGTGCGTATGGATTACGCTTGAGTTCACAGTTAGCGAATGTCGAACAATAAAATATGTAACAGAATCATGGAGAACAACAAACAGAATTACTAATGAACTACAAACAAACATTAATTGGAGCCTGCACAGAATAGTGGGGCTGAAATGTTGTGACAGAATCACCAATGTGGGGCTCAGCTCAGGGAGAGAACTAAACTAAACAAATACAGTGAACCAAGAGATGAGAACAAGATGCTGGCACTGGGTAGGACACACATTGAGGAAACATGAGCATAGTATAGCTAGACACTTCCTTCTCTGAAACCCACCACACATTTAGATAATCACCACAAATTTAGATAATCACCACACATTTAGATAATCACTACACATTTAGATAATCACCACACATTTAGATAATCACCACAAATGCTGTGTCTGGGTTGGGTGTTCTACCTATCATTGTTGAGTGGATCATGTTGAAGTTTGTTGTTTTCCAGGACATTTCCCCTGCCACATGCTAGCAGATACTGAAACCAGAATGGACAGATAGAATTTATGACTGAAAGTCAAGATGAGATTATCACAATCATTAGTCATCTGTGTTTACGAGTGTGTGTGGCGAAATCTGAATTTGAAACAAAATGAAGGTGGTAGTGATGTGATGCCACAGCGACATCTTGGACTAACATCATGGTCAGATGTTAGATTTCAGAACAGATGAGATTTTATGATCTCAGCAAACATACTGGTGTAATACAGTGATAGATTTCATAATAGGTGGGAATAAAATTGGTTTGTCCAGGTGTCACGAATACAGTGATTGACTTCATAATAATTGGTAATATATTAGTTTGTCCAGGTGTCACAATTACAGTGACAGACTTAATAATAGGTGGTAATAAAATTGGTTTGCCCAGGTGTCACAATTACAGTGACAGACTTAATAATAGGTGGGAATAAAATTGGTTTGTTCAGTTGTCATGATTACAATGATAGATTTCATAATAGGCAGGAATAAAATTAGTTTGTCCAGGTGTCACGATTACAGTGATTGGTTTCATAATAGGCAGGAATAAAATTAGTTTGTCCAGGTGTCACGATTACAGTGATTGGTTTCATAATAGGCAGGAATAAAATGGGTTTATCCAGGTGTCACAATTACAGTGCTAGATTTCATATTAGGTGGGAATAAAATTGGTTTGTCCAGGTGTCACAATTACAGTGACAGATTTCATAATAGGTGGGAATAAAAATGGTTTGTCGAGATGTCACAATTACAGTGATAGATTTCATAATAGGTGGGAATAAAATTGGTTTTTCCAGTTGTCACAGTTACAGCGACAGATTTCATAATAAGTGGGAAGAAAATGGGTTTGTCCTGGTGTTACAATTACAGTGACAGACTTCATAATAAGTGGGAATAAAATGGGTTTGTCCAGGTGTCACAATTACAGTGACAAACTTCATAATAGGTGGGAATAAAATGGGCTTGTCCAGGTTTCACAACTGCATTGACAGACTTCATAATATATAGAAATTAAATGGGTTTGTCCAGGTGTCACAACTACAGTGACAGACTTCATAATAGGTGGGAATAAAATTGGTTTGTCCAGTTGTCATGATTACAGTGATTGACTTCATAATAGGTATCACAATTACAGTGATAGACTTCATAATAGATAGGAATACAATTGGTTTCTTCAGGTGTCACAATTACAGTTATAGATTTCATAATAGGTAGGAATAAAATTGGTTTGTCCAGTTTATATGATTACCACTAGGTAGCACTGGACAGCTCACTTCAAGAGGTGGAATAATTCACCTACATGGGTAATACTGTAGACAGAACTGAAGGAACAGAAAGAGACATTAAATTAGGAATACCAAAGGTAAGAGAAAAACAGATAGACCCGCACGGCTTGAGAGAATGGTGCTACAGGGATCTGGCCGACACTCAGGACTTTGATCCGCAAAGCTTGAGAGAATGGTGCTACAAGGATCTGGCCGACACTCAGGACTTAGATCCGCACGGCTTGAGAGAATGGTGCTACAAGGATCTGGCCGACACTCAGGTCTTAGATACGCATGGCTTGAGGGAATGGTGCTACAAGGATCTGGCCGACACTCAGGTCTTAGATACGCATGGCTTGAGGGAATGGTGCTACAAGGATCTGGCCGACACTCAGGTCTTAGATCCGCACAGCCTGAGAGAATGGTGCTACAGGGATCTGGCTGACACTCAGGACTTAGATCCGCACGGCTTGAGAGAATGGTGCTACAGGGATCTGGCCGACACTCAGGTCTTAGATACGCATGGCTTGAGGGAATGGTGCTACAAGGATCTGGCCGACACTCAGGTCTTAGATACGCATAGCTTGAGGGAATGGTGCTACAAGGATCTGGCCGACACTCAGGTCTTAGATACGCATGGCTTGAGAGAATGGTGCTACAAGGATCTGGCCGACACTCAGGTCTTAGATCCGCACAGCCTGAGAGAATGGTGCTACAGGGATCTGGCTGACACTCAGGACTTAGATCCGCACGGCTTGAGATAATGGTGCTACAAGTATCTGGTCGACACTCAGGACTTAGATACGCACGGCTTGATAGAATGGTGATACAAGGATCTGGCCGACACTCAGGACTTAGATACACACGGCTTGAGGGAATGGTGCTACAAGGATCTGGCCGACACTCAGGTCTTAGATCCGCACGGCTTGAGAGAATGGTGCTACAGGGATCTGGCCGACACTCAGGACTCCAAGGAAAGGCCTGACGGACACATTATCAAACTGCTGCTGGTACCATTATTGGGACTCTTTGCTCTGTTGCAGATGAGGATGGAGCAGGTATGGGAATGTCCCGAGTGCGGTGATGTTGGTTCTTCATTCAACTAAAAAACAGTGCATATGTAGGCCAAATAGCACACTGTTTGAGGTACATACCAGAGCTCATTCTAGAACTCTCTTTATATTCTGATGCTAAAAGGGGCCAAGAAAAACAGAACAAGATGATTTATGTGTGCATTCATTGAACATTCATGTATACATTCATTGTAACACATAATTCTTGCAATTATATTTTTTGTTCTGTAACTTGCACTCAAGAAGATCACAGTTGGCTGTTCAACTTTTTTGACTACACAGAGCTACTTAGTATGTTTTCATTTGCTTATTGTTGTGTTTGATTTTGTTATCATGTTGTATTTGGAAGCTATTGTGTTTTCCACAAGTCAGTACTTTGTGAAGTCTCATTCATTTTATAACATATAGTTTGTTGCAATATTGATATTTTTTATTGCTTCCAGTTATGTTTTAATAAGTGTTATTTACTTAATGAGATTTATTTTATCGTTGGGGGCGAGAAAAATATTAATTGCTACATTGAACCCATTTTAACCTATTGCTATGAATTATCGACAATTATTTGACAGTCAGGATTTCTTAAAGTCATAGAAATATGAATTTACAAGTTGAAAACACCATTCAAACCAATGTGAATTGTTAGTGAATGTAAACACAGAAGCCACAAACAATATGTTGCATGATTTATTGCCTGGCATGTTTCACTTCTTATCATCAGGTGTATGCTGTAAAGTTATATATCTTATGAAGTGAAAACATGTACAATGCTTTAGCTGAAACAATGAAAACACATAGTTACACATAGAAAATGCCATTGACAATGAAGTTAACATGAATTCTGTTTGAAATTAGACCAAGAAGGACGCAAGATTAAAACGCGGAACATTCGTTAGCCATCCCATGAGAAAAATGCAGTCTGGACTATATTGTCACAGCTGGGAGGATTCAAGTAAAAGAAAGGGATGGAGGATGGCTGACAGAATATACTCCACACACATATTTTATACAGAATCACCAATGGGAGCTCATGGAGAGAACTAGACATCCACCATGAGGGAATCAAGAGGTGAAGAAAAGATATGTATTGAGAAAACCTGAGAATAGTATCACTGACAAGAAAGTTGTCTGGAATCCATAGGGCAAATAGAATAGAGGAAGACCTAAAGACATATGGAGAATAGAAGTAGAGACAGGAATTAATAATACGGGGAAGAGCTGCATGGGATGGACAGCTAAGGATAAGACGCTTGGAGTGAGTTGATTAAAGGTCTGTGCCGCAATTTGCGATAAAGGATAACAGTTAGTTGCACCATATCCTTTACAGGACGTAGCAGTCAACTCTAGCATATTATTCCTGGGCAAGTTTACTTTCAGTAGTTTGCCATTTCTTTCTGAACGACCGGCACTCATACCAATGTATATAAACTTACTCAAGGCTACCAAATCGACCGCAGTTTTGTTTTAAATGCTGTATGCAGGATTACGAATTGCATTTATAACCCAATCACCAAAAAGCCAGCATAAAGGATAACAGAAGAATAATTAGTCAGATACCATGGCATGGAAGATATCAGTATATGTATCAGCAAACAATCCTAGATAATGATGGTTGTAGTGGGGCATGTCCACACATGTCCTGTCAGGCATTTAAAGAAGTATGTCCTGAGTAACCAACAGCAAAGACTGAGACATGTCACAGCTGCAGCAGGATATAACAGTAGGGAATAAAAACAGCTGGGTACGTTAACGCCTGCGACAAAGTGACAGATACTAAACACAGACATAGTGTACATAACTTACAGCTGATTCCAATATGGCAATGATAAATGACGTGATGTGTGTGTGGGTGGGTGGGTGGGTGGGGGAATCAGTTATAATATTTAAACCAAAAAAAATAATTTACACAACGAATCAACATTTTGATTATAATGATCTTCCTCAGGAACAACACAAACAGATCTATAGAGTAACATGAAATTAGAAAATGTAATAACATGTAAACACAAACACAAAAGGTCTAGGTATGACACGTTGCTAGGCCATTACACATACTTCATTGCTAGGAAGGCGGAGCAGAAGTTCAGTTGTGAAATGTACCGAATAAGAAAATGTGGAGGCGAAAGTGTGCAAACATTTACATATGGATATAAAGAGGGGAGTTGGCAGTGATACAGTGGCATACTGTTGTAGATGTCCTTGTTTAACTCTGCTGCCCAGAGGAACGTGATGTCTACAATCCAGATGTTTTGGGCATTTATGAGAGGCAGCACACTTGAAAACTTAGTGACAATTTGCAACCTTCATAGGAACAGTGTTAAAGGAAAACAAAGGAATAAATACCAAAATGGCTTGGCCAAATAGCATAACAGGAAAAAGAAAGAAAGCAGACCAGTGATTGTGAGAGATGACGAACCTTGACTGACATATTGAAGTTTTACTACTGCTGAATCGGATGACAAGAAAGAACTTACAGTGGGAAACATACAATAGAAAGCTGTCAATTGTAGTGAGAACAAGAATGTTGAAGTGCTGTTTAAAACCAATAACGTTATATGCAAGCCAAACATGGACAGTAAATAGACATGCTGAGAAACATTTCATTGACACCTTCCCATCTTGACAGACGATAGTTTGTTACATTGTGCTTGTAACAAGGCACAACAACTACAACACATGGGGGTAGTGAATGTTATATCTCGCCATAGCACAAAACCTGGGCTGAATTGTAGAGACCATGTGTTGCCCATGCAGCATGATCCCTCTCTCGGCCTGCCTAGTTTACTCCAGAGGAAAGGTAACACTAATACATCTGGAACAAGACAAGCTGTAGAGCTGTGGTACTTTTGCCATAATTCACCCCAAACAAATGGAATCCCAGGGTATGACGTCACATCCAGGGGTTCCTTGTGTTGCGCCATAGCTCGGTGCACAATTTTATCGGTGTGCAATGTTCTATGTGGTGCGCTATTCTTGCGGTGGCCAGAATCGAACAATGTCAGCAAGAATGGTGTTGAACACATCGAGACCAGCGCATTTAGTCCCTAGACACCACATGAATTCACACATGTAGGACTCTAGTAGATGCCTGTGTGTTCCATTCTGCCTCTTGTTTCTCTCTTTGGCCGTTCTCTACATGCGCTCGATGCATTGAGTATGTGCACCGGTGGTCCTGACGCTCAGTCAGCGATAGCACCATGGCATGATTATGAGAACAGCGTCTAGCAGAATGTAAGATGCCATGATGCTGCAGAAAAGCAAGGCTATTCTGCTTGTCGTGGACAGCTGCTGTCAGTTCCAGAAAACTCATGATGAGACAGACACACACACACACACACACAGAGAAACGTTTGCCTAAGCCAAGAAACACTGCGGCAATTGAAATGCACTGACATGCACTGTACCTAAACACAGGAGATCACCGTCATTGCTAAATATAGCTGGTGACCCTAAATACAGCTGGTGACATTTGTTTGGGGTGAATTAAAGCAAAAGTACTGCTTAGAAGCTGTCGGGTCAGCAAAACTGCTCTCTAGCTGTCTGGCTGTTTGAACTTCAATCCCAGACCAGTTGCTGACCGAGGCTTAGGGTGAGAAACATTCAATGGCAGTGGATAAGATGTTTCTGAGGTAAATGTAAAGAATACCATGGACAGACAGAAAAGGGAATGAGGCAGTCCTTCAAGTAACAAATGAAAACAGTCGATTAATACTAGAAATTGGATGTAGATAGTCCAGATTTTTTAGCCAAGTTATGAGGACACAAACTGAAAAACTTAGTAACAACTGACAAGATTGATGGGAATAGAATGAGGGGAATTCAGAGAGTTAAATACCTGGATGGCTCGGCCACAAGATTTACAGAGGATACAAACACAGACCAGATGCAAGACTGGTGATCATGTGAGATGACGACCATGGCCACCCACGCTTATCGGCATGGCACATGGTGATGTAGATCTTAATATTATAAAAGAAAACATCAACTTGTTTCAGGGTATAATTGTTATTGCAGCAGATTCATGTTCAATTTGTTCTACAGAACTTAAATGTAGGTTTGAGCAATAGATATCAAGCATACTAATTCCTGAACAGGGGTAGGGCACAAGATAAATTCCACATCTAGTCTGTTCTATTTATTGTCTGTCATTATGTGTCTTGCTATTGTGTGTGCTAGTTTATTATGCATACTTATCCATTATATGTGCCTTTTTATCCCATATTTTATGTCTGTCTCTTCATTTTTACTGTCTGGTCTCTTAACAATGACTATATATATATATATATATATATATATATATATATATATATATATATATATATATATATATATATATATATACACACACACACACACACACACCAGGTGTTTGTAAAGTCTCACTACTTTTTATATGTAGAACAAATTTGAAAAATGAAGTACTTGATGTCATCAGATAATGTGCTAAAAGATTAATTAATTTAGTTACAATAGTCAGTGCGATAGTCTTATGCTGTTTTGGGGAAGCTGGAAAGTACCAATGAAGTATTCATTCTAACAGATGTTGGAAATGCCGACATTTCCCAAAGCAAGAAACTTACTCAACAAATTTGTAACTGTAATGCGATGAGGAGGTAGTTTATCAAGAAATCTTGTTGTAAATCTGTGAACGCCATCCGTGTGTATCGACTGCCTTTTTGAAACACTTGTTCAACCAAACAAATTCTTTCTTCCATTGATAACACCATTCTGGTTGGAGTGCAAAGAATTACATCAGCAGACTACAGCCATTCGTTGCATATTGCTTCACGGTGGACTTTGGAGCAGCACATTTTTGGATGACATCATGTACTTTATTTTACACATTTGTTCTACATACAAGGTGTAGTGAGACTTAACAAACACCTGGTATATCTGTTCCCTCTGGACGTTTTGGGTTTGAGTCTGCAGACAAGGTTATATGTAAAACCTGCAAAAGAAACAGAACCAACCTGAGCTAAAGGTTACATCCTAATGTGTAATGATCCAGTACCTACCTGGCACCCCCCGCTGGTTTATGAAGCTGGAGAGAGGAGAGGGTCTCTGTAACATCATCTCCCATGGAGATGACACTTTGGTAGATTTGGTCAGGTGGAAAGTCTACAGCAATAATGCTCTGATAGACGCAAACGCGTTTCAGTACCCAGCTCAGATATATACCAATGCATCAGACTTCAGAAATAAGACTCCCCATATTACAATCACCATAAATGATGCACAGTATGAGAAACAAATAGTAGGAGGGGCAGAACTTTTGTTAGACGAGTAAAAACTACACAGGAAATCCCATGGCTTGGTCATGTAACAAGATTATTACAAGACAGCTCCCCACAAAGAACTATAACTGGGGAACAGAGTGAGAGGTCATCACCACAGATATTTGTTTAATGGAGGGGGATATATATATATATATAACAAAATTATTTGCATGCATCATCCCTGAATGTAATGGTTTCTAACCTTAAGTATTTATTTTATTTCTGTTACATAAATGTTTTTGTATATATTTTTAAAATCAATCTTTGATGATTTTCTTCTCTTGGTAATTATTTGCTTTGTTTCTGTGTTACATCAGTACTGTTGTATATCAATCTTAATCCTTTGACCACGAGATGTATGTTAAATCAGTGTTTTATATATTCTCAATCTTTTCACATCAAGATCTATGTTAAATCAGTGTTTTATATATTCTCAATCTTTACACATCAAGATCGTTGTTATCAGTGTTTTATATATTCTCAATCTTTTCATATCAAGATCCATGTTAAATCAGTGTTTTATATATTCTCAATCTTTTCACATCAAGATCCATGTTAAATCAGTGTTTTATATATTCTTAATCTTTTCACATCAAGATCTATGTTAAATCAGTGTTTTATACTTAATCAATCTGTTCACATCAAGATACATGTTTAATCAGAGGGCCGTTCTCCCTCTGAGCTGTGGGTTATTGTGAAAAAACATTCTATTTCATGTGCTACGAGAGGGCATAAATCCTCCCTCTGAACTGTGGACTATTTGCAAATTAAAGAAAAATATTCTATTTCATGACCTACCTGATGGCATAAATCCTCCCTCTGATCTGTGGACTATTGTGAGCAAATATTCTATTTCATGTGCTACCAGAGGGCATAAATCCTCCTTCTGAGCTGTGGACTATTGTGAGCAAATATTCTATTTCATGTGCTACCTGAGGGCATAAATCCTCCCTCTGATCTGTGGACTATTGTGAGCAAATATTCTATTTCATGTGCTACCTGAGGGCATAAATCCTCCCTCTGATCTGTGGACTATTGTGAGCAAATATTCTATTTCATGTGCTACCTGAGGGCATAAATCCTCCCTCTGATCTGTGGACTATTGTGAGCAAATATTCTATTTCATGTGCTACCAGAGGGCATAAATCCTCCCTCTGATCTGTGGACTATTGTGAGCAAATGGACTATTGCACATTAAAAAAAAAAAAACATTCTATTTCACGAGCTACTTGAGTGCATAAATCCTCCCTCTGATCTGTGGACTATTGTGAGCAAATATTCTATTTCATGAGCTACCAGAGGGCATAAATCCTCCCTCTGAGCTGTGGACTATTGCACATTTAAAAAAAAAAAACATTCTATTTCACGAGCTACTTGAGTGCATAAATCCTCCCTCTGATCTGTAGACTATTGTGAGCAAATATTCTATTTCATGTGCTACCAGAGGGCATAAATCCTTCCTCTGAGCTGTGGACGCCTACGCCAGCCGGCACGGCACTTGATGATGATGATGATGAGCTGTGGACTATTGCACACACAAAAAATAATTCTGTTTCACGACCTACATGAGGGCATAAATCCTCCCTCTGATCTGTGGACTATTGTGAGCAAATATTCTATTTCATGTGCTACCAGAGGGCATAAATCCTTCCTCTGAGCTGTGGACTATTGCACACACAAAAAATAATTCTGTTTCACGACCTACATGAGGGCATAAATCCTCCCTCTGATCTGTGGACTATTGTGAGCAAATATTCTATTTCATGTGCTACCAGAGGGCATAAATCCTCCCTCTGAGCTGTGCATTGATTTGTTCAAATATTCTATTTCATGAGCTACGAAGGGGATAAATCCTGCCTCTGAGCTGTGCAATGATGTGTGCAGACATTCTATTTCACGAGGTACTAGCACTAATCACCACTGTATTTAAAGGAAGCCCATAAGTTCTCAGTCTCTCCTAGTAGAGGTCGAAGGATGTGTGTGGTGATTGAAGCTGTTGCCAGCCACTAGAGGTCAAAGGATGTGTGTTGTGATTGAAGCTGTTACCAGCCAGTAGAGGTCAAAGGATGTATATGGTGATTGACCCTGTTGCCAGCCACTAGAGATCGAAGGATGTGTGTGGTGATTGAAGCTGTTGCCAGCTAGTAGAGGTCCAAGGATGTGAACAACAAAGACACAAACAATAGATTGCATGATTTATTGCCTGGCATATTTCACTGCATCTCGTCAGGTACATACTGCAGAAATCACACAACTTACGTGAATTAACTAGATAAATCCTTCAAGTTGAAATATACACATATTCGCACGGTAATTTTAAACTGACTAACATGAGCACAAGCCAGAATTGTGCAAACAGAAAGACATGAGCACAAGCCAGAATTGTGCAAACAGAAAGACATGAGCACAAGCCAGAATTGTGCAAACAGAAAGACATGAGCACAAGCCAGAATTGTGCAAACAGAAAGACATGAGCACAAGCCAGAATTGTGCAAACAGAAAGACATGAGCACAAGCCAGAATTGTGCAAACAGAAAGACATGAGCACAAGCCAGAATTGTGTAAACAGAAAGACATGTTAGTCAGCTTAAAATTACCGTGGTAGATAAGTGACATTACTGTGCGAAATTGTGTATATTTCAACTTGAAGGATTTATCTAGTTAATTCACGTAAGTTGTGTGATTTCTGCAGTATGTACCTGACGAGATGCAGCGAAATATGCCAGGCAATAAATCGTGCAATCTATTGTTTGTGTCTTCGTTAATCAAATTCACATCGGGAAAACATTGTTTTGAAGTCCAAGGATGTGTATTGTGATTGAACTTGTTACCAGCCAGTTACCCAGATGTCGGAAATAGAGCAGTATTGTAGATGTCCTGCTCAAAATGAAACCTCATAGTGTGAATTATTGCTTTGCTCTGTTATCCTTGTAGGCTTGAAGTATACACACAATATCCTTGTGAATAAAGTAATCTCATTTATATTATGGCATAGTTTTGTTTGAATAGTTCTTGTAGTATTGTACATTTGAAAGAAATATAAACAATACATTTTTCAAAAAAGATTGATATGTATGGTTAAATGACATCAATAACATCCAAAAGGAAGAGCATTATAGAAATGAATGTAAAGAGGCTACAAAAATAGTCAGACAGCAGAAGCGAGAATATATGAGTAATATAATCAAAGATATGGAAACTAATCACCAGAAAAATGAATCCAGAAAATTTTTTAAAGAACTGAAGTCAATGAAACGAGGGCACCAACAAAACACATATGGTTTAAAAGACAAAAATGGGAATATGATAAATACCAATGAGGAAATGTGCAACACATGGAAAGAATATTTTATTGAATTACTAAATTGTGAAGCTCCAAGTCACATTTTCCCACAGGAAGAGGTTCTAACATGCGAACCACAAATTGAAGAACCTACATTTGAAGAAATCCTATATGTAACCACACGACTTAAAAACAATAAGGCAACTGGGACTGATGGAATTGCTGCTGAATTTATAAAGGCAGGTGGCCATGCATTACATCTAAAGCTATACGAACTAATAATAAAAATCTGGAGGACAGAAGAATTACCCCATGACTGGAAAGAGTCATTATTGATACCTATCTTTAAGAAAGGAGACAAGTTCCAATGTGGAAATTATAGAGGAATATCACTACTGTCCACAAGCTATAAGATACTATCCGCAGTATTACTAAATAGACTAAAACCATATTCAGAAGACATATTAGGTGACTACCAGGCGGGTTTTAGACAAAACAGATCAACAATAGATCAGATATTTATCTTACGACAAATAGCCGAGAAACATTGGGAATATAAAAGAGATCTCCATAACATTTTTGTGGATTTTAAAAAGGCTTATGATAGTGTCCATAGGAATAGTCTATGGAATGCTATGCAGGAATTTGGAATACCAAGGAAGTTAATCAACATGACCAGACTATGCATGGAAGATACTTATAATATAGTAACATATAAAGGCAGGAAATCAGACCCCTTCCAAATAACATCTGGCTTGAAACAGGGTGATGCACTATCGCCGCTACTCTTCAATCTGGCTCTAGAGAAAGTTGTAAGGAAGGTAAAGGAGGAATGTGATATTGGAGGAACATCCAAGCTGCTTGGTTATGCAGATGATATAGATATTATAGGGCAAAGTGAACAAAAGACATTGGAAATATTGACTCACTTAAAGGGAAAAGCCCAACAGATGGGGCTGGTTATCAACCAAGATAAGACAGAATATATGGTAATTTCAAGAGACGGAATGGCTAGAAACTCTGGCCACATACAAATAGATAATATGACCATTAAAAGAACGGAAACATACAAATACCTGGGTACAATCTTCAACTGCTCCAACATCATAAGGGAAGAAATACAAACTAGAATCAACTCTGGAAATAAGATATACTATGCACTACAACATCTACTAAAATCAAAGGCGCTATCTCGTAACACCAAAATCACAATATACAAAACACTGATCAGACCAGTTGTGCTGTATGGCTCTGAAACCTGGAGTACAACGAAAGGAGACGAAGCCTTGTTACAAACCTTTGAGAACAAAATTTTAAGACGCATCTTTGGACCCATTAGGGATACACAAAGTGGAGAGTGGAAAAGAAGAAGTAACAAAGACATTTATGATCTGTTTAAGTCCCCGCTAATCACTGGTATGATGAAGGCTAATAGACTACAATGGCTGGGGCATATAGAAAGAATGGAAGATAATAGGGAAACAAAACTCGCTTACACTCAGGAAATAAATGACCGTAGACCCCGAGGTAGACCAAGAAGGCGGGGGAGAGATAATACATGTACAGACCTACAAGCACTTGGAATCAACGACTGGCAAGAGAAGGTCCACCAGAGAGACGAATGGAGACGGATTGTATTTGCAGCAAAGAACCTCAATGGCTCGGAACGCTGAAGAAGAAGAAGAAGATTGATATGTAAAACTAAATATAAACAAATGTTGCCAAGCAGTGGCAAGCATGTGTTGGGGGTAAATTGTATCCAAAGTAATAGTTTAAATATTTTAATTTACATCTAGAAATGTTATGTTTTTGTGTGTGTGTGTGTATATATATATATAAGCGAGAAATTTTAAAACTTGCTAATAATTGGCAAATTTCGGGGGAAAGCAAAAAGAGGGACACAGAGAAATGTGGTTATATGGTTTGGTCAAATGGAATAATAAGGAACAGAAAAGAACAGGGTTCAAATGATTACGTGCAGTCATGAACCATGGCTACTCAACATAGCACAAGATGGTGATATTATTAGAGTGGTTAGCAAGCTTGCTGGCCATGACAGTTGTCCATGTTTAATCCCCACTGGAAGCGAAGCTTGTTTCCAGCCAGTATGGCTCTGAAGTTGACGCAGCCTCCTAACACAGCTATCAGATATTTTTATAAAAGTTGCCTGCGATGGACAGATAGCAAGTAATGGAACTGTCTTCCCACCTCATTATACTGTGACCTATTATCTGTGAAGATCTATTACTTCACACCTATTTATCATTATCTACAATAGGGTTACCTACCTGTGTTTCTTGTATATCACCATTGTTGAAGGAATGTTTTCTTGTGTATCACCATTGTTGAAGGAATGTTTTCTTGTATATCACAATTGTGTAAGGAATGTTTTCTTGTATATCACCATTGATTAAGGAATGTTTTCTTGTATATCACTATTGTTGAAGGAATGTTTTCTTGTATATCACAATTGATTAAGGAATGTTTTCGTTCTATCACCATTGTTGAAGGAATGTTTTCTTGTATATCACCATTGTTGAAGGAATGTTTTCTTGTTTATTTGCAGCACAGCGGCGTCGAAAGAGCAGCATGGAGGACAAAAACTTTGACTCCCCAACTCAGCCAAAGCGGCCGCGAGTTTTCTTCACAGAAGACCAGAAAGATTCCCTCCGGCAAGCATACAACCAAGATCCGTATCCAAACCAGAGCACCATTGAGGGCCTGGCCAGAAACTTGAACGTGGGGGTGAAAACGGTGATTAACTGGTTCCACAACCACCGCATGCGAGCAAAGCAGCAGCATCATCTAGCTGGAGACGCATCCATAAAGTCCGAGCCAGACGAGAGTTCAAATCAGAGCGACATATCCAGCATGTCGGGAGATGTCCTGTCAGGTATCTCATCTGGCCAGTTTTTCCATGGTGGCATCACGCCCACTGACGTCAACCAGTGGATATTCCCCCAGTTTGAGCCCATGGCGCTCAAACGCAAAGTGCCTTCTGTTAATGAAGATAATGAGGAAGATAATAAGGAAAATAACGGTGGTTTAGAGGATGATGATGAGATGGATGAGCCTGATGGGCTGGATGCTAGTTGCAGCTCCCACAATAACAATAATAAAGAAGTAGATAGTGGTAGCAGTGGTGGGGATATTCAGCAGCCGGAGAGTGAAGATGGGGAGAGTGAGAAGGCTGAAGGAGAAGATGGTATTCAGAAATGGACGACGTCTAGGGAAGATGGTCTCTCGGATAATCATGGCAGCTCAGCAACAGCAGCAAACGGCAACAGCAGCTGTGGTGTCAGCAGACGCAAGCGCTCAAACCCTCAGCGTATTTACGAAGGCGTCCAGCTGGAATGGAGCTCTAATGAGGGCAAGGCTCCGGTGGTCAGCAGTGTTAGTGAAGATGTTCATGGGACTTCAGAAGCTGTTGTGCTTCGTGGTATGCCGGAATCAGTTGTGGTTCATGGCATACCGGAATCAGTTGTGGTTCGTGGCATGCCGGAATCAATTGTGGTTCGTGGCATACAGGAATCAGTTGTGGTTCATGGGGTGCCGGAAGCAGTTGTGGCCATTAGTGACCTTCATCCAATCAGCTTTGGTAACAATACTGAGACAGACGACACAAGTTCACATGGGTCTCTGCAAATGAACGGGATTGATGCTGCTCCAAATGTTGCAGCTTTGGCATTAACTGTCAATAACAGAGAATGCGACAAGGCAGCCAGTTGTAGCAAGCTGGCGAAGAACAAGCACCACAGCGACCAAAATGTCCACCGAATTCAGAAAATTGAGAAAATTCAGAAGGCAATTAAGTCGGTGGTAGAAAAGTGGGATTTTGATGAGGATGGGGAAAAGGCATCGTCTATTGAGAAGATTCAGAAGCATATAGAAGCAGCATCCGCATGTGATGACTGGGCATTCTGAGCTGGCAGTTTTCATCTGATCAACTTCTTTTAAAACAGTTCACAGACTGTTCTAGACACCTGGGATATGTACAACAAATATTGACTTTTTTAAACAAAAACCTCCAACAAATGACTCACATGTTTGTTGAGTCAACAAAAGCCTACAACAAATGTAGACTCACATGTTTGTTGAGTCAGCAAAGCCTACAACAAATGTTGCCTGTTTTGCTGGGTAAACGGTGCCTACAACAAATGTTGACAATTATTTTGACACTGTGCACTGTTGTTTAACCAGCAAGTGTGGCTAGGCACACAAAATGTGTTTGACTAGTGAGGCATAGCATGTTTGCTAGGCAAAGTATATGCACTCAGCAAATGTGCAGTAATCTACACACTGTAATTAGTAAATAAAATATATACAGTAAATGTGAACAGTCATCTGATCACTGTAATATGTAAACAACATATATACAGTAAATGTTAACAGTCACCCACTCACTCTAATGTATTAACTATATATATATATATATATATATATATATATATATATATATATATATATATATATATATATATATATATAGTAAATGTTAACAGTCGTCTACCCACTGTGATGTATAAACAATATATACAGAAGTTGTTAACAGTCATCTGCTTTATATCGTGCACAAAATACACACAGTACATGTTAGCAGTCATGTGCACACCTGTAATCAGAAAACAAAATGTATATAGCAAGTGTTGACAGCCGTGGGCAACTGTGCTGGGTAAACAAAGGGTGTCACATGTTGACAGTCAGGTCAGGTTTGTTAGGTGGTAGATAATCAAAATGTGTACATTGATTGTCAAGTGCACACTGTACTAGGTAAATAAAAATGTGTACATCTAATGTTGATTTATAGGCATACACAATGTGTACATCTAATGTTGACCGATCGACATACAAAAAAAAAGTGTACGTCTAATGTTGACAGATTGACATACAAAATGTGTACATAAATGTTAACGTGTGTGTACAATACTAGGCTTACAAAACATGTACATCTAATGTTAATTGACATGTGTATACACTACTAGGCTAGGCTTACAAAACGTGTACATCTAATGTTGACTGGCATATATACAACGAACTGTATAGTTCAAGGACACTTTCACATTCAGCAGAAGTGACCCAGACTTTTAGTACTAGTCATTTTTGTTTCAGCGATTCTTTACTGTAAAATGTGTACATCTCATTCATATTTTGATACTTTATGTATATTTGTTAACTGTATTTTGTTCTGTGTGTCATTTATATAACAGAGCTACGGAAGCTAGATCTTCATAATCAGAAATGTACGCATTTTCTGAAGCCCAAAAATCCTGTGGTTTTAAATGTTTGTGGATGTTTGTATGTTCATGATTTCGGTCTCATGCTGTTGACTTGTTTTATAGAGAGGACTTTTCTAAGACTAGTTTTACATTCTGTTTTAGTTTGTGTTCACATTTGCCAAATCTGATGTTGCAAAATCTCATGTCAATGCAAATTTTAACAACAAATTATTTTGGGGCAGAGTACAAAATTTATTTTTATCCCTCCGATTCAAGGGGTGACAACTGCAGCCGCTGTCTTGATTACGCACACGTTTTTTTCTTCCAGCCAATGATAAATTAATTATTCTTCGTCAGTTTATTTTGCAGTTGTTAATTTGTTTACACCGAAGGAGATGTAATGGTGAAGAGATTCTCTCAATCTTCCATGCTTTGACTGTTTGTTGTTGTTTTGAAATGAACATTTTAAAGTGTAAAATTGCTGTTGTGCACAGGTTTTACCAGACGGAAGCCATTGTTTCCTTGCTTACACATGCTGTTTCTGTCTGCCAGCTTTCCACTGTTTTTGTTTGTATGTTCACTGGGTTTGTTCATTATTGAAATGTTTTCTTTCTCATACTGTTTTGTCGCAGATTATTTCTGTTTGTTTGCAATCTTCTATTGCCTTTTTTTAGATACAAGTTTGACTGTTGTTTCTTTTTATTGCATATATCTGCAGTAGTGTACTAGTTAGATGCCCATCTTCTGTACCATGGTGTCGTGGGTTCAATCCACGTCAGGGCAATTTGGAATTTTTAAAATTGACCCAGCATAAAATGGGAACCAGGAAATGTCTACGGACGGTAAGGCAGCCGGTAGCCACTGAGTGTCATATGGTCTACAGAAATGTGGGTCAAATGCATATACTCAGTGTAGCTTAGGAGTGTGGAAGGGACCTTTACTTACATCCATAGGTTCTTTAGTCTCCTTCCGTTGGTGGCACAAGGAAAATCTTAGCACTGTGCGCGCGCGCGCACACACACACTCACACACGCACACACACATACACATATACAAACAAGGGGATAGAGCACATCAGGGTTTACGATGTTTGCCTGTGACTCATGCAGAAGTGGTTCATAACCTGGTGTGGGTTGACATTGAATGTTTCACAAAATAACAGTTTAGTATGTTTCCCCCTGATCCCTGGGTAGTGGATCTAGCCTGCTTAGACCAGGGCAGATAAACTGAGAGGTCTCTATGCAAGTTGTATACGTTGTAAATCCCTCAACTGTTGGGAGTGGACAGAAGCAGGCCAGATCGGCCACCACCCTGGCACAATGTGGGAATTAGAACAATTACACATAAAAGATGTTAGTAGCATGGTATACACACATTTAGATTCTTGTTGCTGCTGGAGCGAGTACGTGCACTGTGCTGAAATGTTACCTTTGGCATCTATGGGTTGAGATATATTTGTATATATTAGAAGTTGCAGTGGCATGGTATTTAGAGCACTTGACTTACTAAGACAGTGGTCTGGGCTAATGGTCTGGGTTCAGTGCCCAGGAAGAGTATATGATGGCTGACCAGTATGGCTTACACGTCCACCCAGCCTCACTCACATGTTCACCGGATAATTCTCTGAATATTCTGGCAATTGTCTGGGAAGGTCAGGCCATGAGGACAGGAACTGATCACCCCACTCCAATCCACCATGGTATAATATGTCCAGACTGAACACTAATGGTTCCAGTGCCCTGCTAATGAGTTGAGAGAGTGGAGCGACACTGTGAGTTGGGGATTTCATGTGGAATGCTTTTACATCTATCTGCAGTTGTTTGTGTCGTGAACTGCATGTTTGGAAAAATGGCAGCTGCCAGTTGCTGAACTAACTTGGTTTGCCTTGTGCAGAAATGTGTGGCTGTTGGTTTTCTGGTGACTGCCGCTTTGACGATGAAATGTATTTTTCATGGCGGACTTTTATGTTGGCATTCTGGCAGTGGCATTATGCATAGTATATCTGTGTGAGCTGTTAGTTTGTCGAGACTCCTGTCTTTTCTACATTTCACATGGGTCAGTGAGGAGCATTTTGTGTGATATTCACTGGCACAGGAATGGGGAATTATGGGGCAACCCTTTGCTGTGAAGTTGGAACCGTGACTAACTGACAGACTAACGACTAACTGAACACTTCATATGGCCATGGCTGTAACTGCTATGGGGGTTAACTTTATCTGTATGTATACATATTGTTGAAGCTGTTACCATGAATGTTGATCTTTCGAAGTCAGCAGCACACAGCCCACTCAAAGTATTACTCCGAAGTGATCTTGTCATTTACTGCAGGTCCTTGTGGGGCCTGCTGCTAGCATGCCTGTCTATATGTTGATTGTGCTGATGTCTCTTGTGGGATTTGTTTGTGTAGATGTCTCAACTTACACTGCCTTTGGTTTCTTTTTGGGCCGGAGGCCACAGATTGTGTTCTAAACCAACCCTGTTCTTATGTTGATCTGAATTTGTTTTTTTTTTTAAAGTGTAGTGGTCATGAATAGATAGCATTTCATGGTCTTGTTTTATTTCATGATACCTCTCTGCTCTGCCATGTGTTATATTTTTTTTAAAATTATCTCCATTATGTATATGTTATAGAAAGGTTTCACTGGATAGTCCCTCTGTTTGTCTCCCCCTGTCTCCCTTATTCCCTTTATCTTCCCTTATCTCAATTATTCTCTTTATCTCCGTCTCTCTCATTCTCTTTATCTCCACCTTTCCGTCTTATTTTCTTCCTCTATCTCTCCCTGCCTCTTATATCCCCTTTCTCTGTCTTCCCTTGTCTTTCTCCTATGTCTCTCCTTCCCTTTCTCTCTTCCGTCATGTCCTTTGTCTCCCCTTTCATCTCACCTCCCTGTATCTCCTCTCTTTTCTTTCTCTTCTTTCTATAACACCTGCCCAGAACAATATTACTTATAATCTTTTTCGTTTGTTTTTTTATAGTCAGCATTAGCAGCCAGTACATGTCCCTTGCCTGCTGGCCAGGTAGTCATGGGTTTGAATCCTCATTAAGATATGGGTTTTTTCAGTGGTGGGCTCCCGGGTCAGCCCAACCTAAGATGGCTACCCAAGGAATGTCCTTGGAAGTAAAGTTGGCCAGAATGACCTGGACTACAGCATCAACCATCAAGTGCTGATAGGACTTGAAATATGGGGCTAGCACCACATAGACCACCACCACGTCTCAGGGCATGGAGAAGGTGTTACATGTTTTACTTATTTGTCCTTCCTTTTGATAGTTTTTAGTAGTTGGGTCTCGGATTCCTGAGGACAAGTATATCTCTTAACGTTCATGAATATTTAGTAGTTGGGTCTCGGGTTCCTAAGGACAAATACATCTCTTAACATTCATGAATATTTAGTAGTTGGGTCTTAGGTTCCTGAAGACAAGTATATCTCTTAACGTTCATAAATATTTAGCAATTGGGTCTCGGGTTCCTGAGGACAAGTATATCTCTTAATGTTCATGAATATTTAGCAGTTGGGTCTCGGGTTCCTAAGGACAAATACATCTCTTAACATTCATGAATATTTAGTAGTTGGGTCTTAGGTTCCTGAAGACAAGTATATCTCTTAACGTTCATAAATATTTAGCAATTGGGTCTCGGGTTCCTGAGGACAAGTATATCTCTTAATGTTCATGAATATTTAGCAGTTGGGTCTCGGGTTCCTGAGGACAAGTATATCTCTTAATTTTAAAAAGTCTGCAACACCTAACAATACACATAGAAACAATATTGTGAACTTGCAGACAGTTGAGAAAGTCTGTCTAAGAGATGCAGACAGTTAAGAAAGTCTGTCTAAGAGATGCAGACAGTTGAGAAAGTCTGCCTAAGATATGGAAATAGTTGAGAAAGTCTACCCAAGAGATGCAGACAGTTGAGAAAGTCTACCCAATGATACAGACAGTTGAGAAAGTCTACCCAAGAGATGGAGACAGTTGAGAAAGTGCCTGAGAAAGTCTACCTAAGAGATGCAGACAGTTGAGAAAGTCTACCTAAGAAATGCAGACATTTGAGAAAGTCTACCTAAGAGATGGAGACAGTTAGGAATGAATATTTAGCAGTTGGGTCTCGGGTTCCTGAGGACAAGTACATCTCTTAATGTTCATGTATACCTACAACACAAATGTGTTCACCATTTAGTGCTTTCTAAAACATGGAGAATGACTCCAGAGGTACTAATAAGCTACAAACATTCAATAAATGGTGGCTGCGTAGAACGATGGGAATAAAATGGTATGACAGAATCACCAGTGTGGAGCTCCTGGAGAGAACTAATTACATTTCAGTGAATAGGAGGTGAGAAAAAGACTCTGGTGCTGAAACGGACACACATTGAGGAAACCTGAGGATAGGATAACTAGACACAACCTGAGGATAGGATAACTAGACACAACCTGAGGATAGGATAACTAGACACAACCTGAGGATAGGATAACTAGACACAACCTGAGGATAGGATAACTAGACACAACCTGAGGATAGGATAACTAGACACAACCTGAGGATAGGATAACTAGACACAACCTGAGGATAGGATAACTAGACACAACCTGAGGATAGGATAACTAGACACAACCTGAGGATAGGATAACTAGACACAACCTGAGGATAGGATAACTAGACACAACCTGAGGATAGGATAACTAGACACAACCTGAGGATAGGATAACTAGACACAACCTGAGGATAGGATAACTAGACACAACCTGAGGATAGGATAACTAGACACAACCTGAGGATAGGATAACTAGACACAACCTGAGGATAGGATAACTAGACACAACCTGAGGATAGGATAACTAGACACAACCTGAGGATAGGATAACTAGACACAACCTGAGGATAGGATAACGACACAACCTGAGGATAGGATAACTAGACACAACCTGAGGATAGGATAACTAGACACAACCTGAGGATAGGATAACTAGACACAACCTGAGGATAGGATAACTAGACACAACCTGAGGATAGGATAACTAGACACAACCTGAGGATAGGATAACTAGACACAACCTGAGGATAGGATAACTAGACACAACCTGAGGATAGGATAACTAGACACAACCTGAGGATAGGATAACTAGACACAACCTGAGGATAGGATAACTAGACACAACCTGAGGATAGGATAACTAGACACAACCTGAGGATAGGATAACTAGACACAACCTGAGGATAGGATAACTAGACACAACCTGAGGATAGGATAACTAGACACAACCTGAGGATAGGATAACCAGACACAATCTTGTTTGGAATCGACAGGGTGAACAAAATAGTGGGAGACTTAAAACACATAAAGAAGAGAATTAATGACAGAGTTGAATAATGTGGAGAGAATATGGATGAAGGTAGCAAGAGATAAGACAAGGACGTCTGCGGGAGTTAGCCAGAGATAGGACAGCTGCAGGAGACAGCCAGAGATAGGACAGCTGCAGAAGACAGTCAGAGATAGGACATCTGCAGGAGACAGCCAGAGATAGGACAGCTGCGGGAGGTAGCCAGAGATAGGACAGCTGTAGGAGGCAGCCAGAGATAGGTCAGCTGCGGGAGACAGCCAGAGACAGAACAGCTGCAGGAGGCAGCCAGAGATAGGACAGCTGTAGGAGACAGCCAGAGATAGGACAGCTGCAGAAGACAGCCAGAAATAGGACAGCTGCAGGAGACAGCCAGAGATAGGACAGCTGCGGGACAACCAGAGATAGCACAGTTTTATGTAAGTAGTTCGAGGACCCCCACCCTGTTGGAGGATACAGGGTAAAAGATTAAGAAGAAAAAGTTCTTTCTTATTATCATCCAGTGCCTTGCAGGGATTAATTGGGGGACTGTTGGAGTGGAGAATAAGGGAAAGAACTGTTGGAGTGGAGAATAAGGGAAAGTACTATTGGAGTGGAAAATAAGGGAAAGAACTGTTGGGAGTGGAGAATAATGGAAAAGAACTGTTGGAGTGGAGAATAAGGGAAAGAACTGTCAGAGTGGAGAATAAGGGAATGAACTATTGGAGTGGAGAATAACGGAAAAACTGTTGTTGAGGAGAATAAGGGAATGAACTATTGGAGTGGAGAATAACGGAAAAACTTGTGGAGAATAAGGGAATGAACAGTTGGAGCGGAGAATAAGGGAAAAACTGTTGGAGTGGAGAATCATCTATGGAACTGGTTGCAAGTGAGGACAATTCTGGCATGTAGCTAACCAGCTCACAACCATGCGAGTCAATATCCACACCTTTCAGTGTCTGCTGTTGTAGACTGAGCACCTACAGGCTTGTCCTGACTGTGAATCTTCTTCATAATTATAGTCATAAACAACAGTCCCTGATTAATGCCTGGTTCTCTGGTTAGTTTAAATAGAGGTAATGGATGTCGCAGCCATGTATGTTTTCTATTGCCGACTAACTGTAGACCACAATTGTATTGACATATTTGTAGGTCAAGCTTGTTCAACCCGAGACCCAACTGTATTATAGCTATTACACGGCCCCTAGAAACCTCAGTTAGAAATATCATTTTCCATTTCATTACCAAGTGTGTCATTTGGGACAGTCTGCATTCCATGTCTTTTCTACATGCTTGTCTGTTGCTTTGTATGCCTTGTATTATGCTTGTCTAATGTCTGACTGTTTTGTTTCTAATGAAATATATTTTCTGCATACCTGGTTTATGCATGCCTTGCATGTTTTCTGAGTCTGCCTTTAACATGTGCTATCTAATATCTTTGTTGTCTGTCCATATTGTTTTCTGATGTCTGTTTCGATGTGGGGTACATCAATGCTGTGTACATGTCTGCTTTGTTTGTAGTCACTCTAATATTGTGTGCATGTCTATTTTCTAAAACTACCTGTGTTTACATATGTAATTCTCTCAGCTTCTCTGTTGTCCACATAATCCGATTTTCTAATACCTTTCTGATATTTTTTCTGCATGTCTATCTCAAGTGTTTCATTAATCTTTGTTCTTTTCTTTTGAATGTCAGAATGGTTATTTTTGATGTTGTCATCCACTTGCTTGTTCCTGTGAGATTTTATATAATTTGGATTGAATATCTGCTGACTGATATTGTACTGTCTTTCTGGCCACAAAGGCCTCAGTTACTCTTCATGGAAAGTTCATTAATAGCAGATTATATAGTCAATATGTTATTATTCTTTGAAAGTTCATTATTAGCAGAAGTCATGTTTTTAAATATTGTTATTCTTCTTTTAAAGTTCATAATTAGCAGTAGTTTTGTATTTTCAAGTTTTATTCTTTGTTGAAAGTTCAATATTAGCAGAAGTTTTCATGTTTTCAACATGTGTTATTTATTGAAAGTTCATCATTAGCAGAAGTTTTATGTTTTGAAATTTTGTTATCCTCCCAGATGCTGTTTCACATGTTGCATTTGTTAACTAAAATATAATCTCTTCTAGATACATTGTGTTCAAGATAGAAATCAATTGGTGCTTAGATTTACTTAGTGCAATCTATTTGGCTCTGGCTTCATTGAATATGTTTACTTGTATAAATGTTTGCTTGCCTGGTTTATAAATATACATTTGCACATTTTGTTTCTGTGCATGTTTTGTTTTCATGTGATGCATCTCTTGTTATAATGTAGTTAGAGAATATATGATCTTTACTTTATGGACTTTTGTTTTCTTAATCACCTTACAACAATTCAGAGCCCATTTCTTACATAAAAGTGTGCCTTAATGATTTTTTACTCTTGTAACAAGAAATAATAATTCATGCATGTGAAGAATTTCAGTTCTTCAAATAATTTTACCAGTTTAACTATATTGATTTGAATTTTGATATTGATGAGTGGGTGGCAGTCAGATATGTTGTACGTATGTGCATTCTGTAGAGGAATGCAGAGAATATAAATAGAGTTATTAAATTATCTTTAAAGAAATCAACTTATGAAGATGTTACTGGCTTCAGAAGTATAGTCCATATTGATTAAATAGAAGACTGAAAGAAATTATAAAATAGAAGACTGATGTGAAGGTATAGAATAGAGGACTGATGTGAAGGTATAGAATAGAGGACTGATGTGAATGTATAGAATAGAGGACTGATGTGAAGGTGTAGAATAGAAGAATCATGTGAAAGTATAAAATAGAAGAGTAAAATGAAAATATAGAATATAAGACTGATGTGAAAGTATAGAGTAGAAAATGGAAGTAAAAGTATAGAATAGAAGACCGGTGTCAAAGCATGGAATAGAAGGCTGATAACAAAAGTATAGAACAGAAGACCGATACAAATATTGTATACTGGTATTAAAGCAAGGAATATAAGACTGAAATAAAACCACAGGATAGTAGACAGATACAAAAACACAGGATGGAAGACTGATGTGAAAGTATAGAATAGAAGACTGATGTGAAAGTATGAAAAAGAAGACATATGAGAAAGTGTAGAATCAAAGACTGATGTGAAAGTGTAGAATAGAAGACATGTGAAAGTATAGAATAGAAGACTGATGTGAAAGTATAGAATAGAAGACTGATGTGAAAGTATAGAATAGAAGACATGTGAAAGTATAGAATAGAAGACTGATGTGAAAATGTAGAATAGAAGACTGATGTGAAAGTATAGAAGACATGTGAAAGTATAGAATAGAAGACTGATGTGAAAGTATAAAATAGAAGACTGATGTGAAAATGTAGAATAGAAGACTGATGTGAAAATGTAGAATAGAAGACTGATGTGAAAGTATAGAATAGAAGACATGTGAAACTATAGAATAGAAGACTGATGTGAAAGTATAAAATAGAAGACTGATGTGAAAATGTAGAATAGAAGACTGATGTGAAAGTATAGATTAGAAGACTGATATGAAAGTATAGAATAGACGACTGATGTGAAAGTATAGAATAGACGACCGATGTGAAAGTATAGAATAGAAGACTGATGTGAAAGTATAGAATAGAAGACTGATGTGAAAGTATAGAATAGACGACTGATACAAAAGAACAGGATAGACAGCTACTTGTGAAATGTAACTGCTGTAAGAAACCAGGCTAAACTGTCAGCTTGTTAGATATGTATTACACTGTCTTTATCCTGCACGGAGTTGACAAAGATATGAATCCTGCTTCAGTCATGAATGCCAACTGTAATACGTCACCATTCATTGTTGTTCTGCCCTGGATTATATAAGAACCTTGTGTTATTGTCATATGTTGGCTTGATGTTGATCAAAATGTTGTCTGTTTGATCACAATATCCAAATTGGACCAGATTTCTACCACTTATAGATAGTAGAATAGTTGTATAGGTTTCATATCCAATCTATAATTTACATACACACGGAGGGAAGGAGGGGGTTAGAGAGTGATAGAGAGAGAGAGAGAGAGAGAGAGAGAGATGATGCTTTGGTCCAATGAATTAAAACTAGTAGGACAACTGCACAGAATGTGCTCTCTGAACTACCCACACCAATAGACAGCTGTGCTGCTGTTTCCCCATGAAGGTGCCTGTAATGTACTGTCACTGATTTCTGATTGTGCGGATGTGTGTACTAGTTGTGTGTTTGCTACCAGCTGCTGTGTTTGTTCTATCAAGTTCATGGTCCCACCATATTCAGCTGACATGTATGCTTTGTGCAATAGGTTGAAATCTAAATGTGTTTTGTAACTTACTATTTAATCTGCTGATTAGAGAAATTAGACGTAGACAGTCGCAATTCTTTGGACGTTATGAGAAGAAATAAACTAGAGAACTTGGTGACAACTGGCAAGATTGAGGGGAAAAGAACATGGGGAAGGCAGAAGTAAATGCCTGGATTGCTTGGCAACATGACATGGTTGAGACAAAAACACTGAGCTGATTCACAACTCTCATGATCTTGTAAGATGACGAAACATGACCACCCATGCTTATCTGCATGGCACATAATGATGATGATTTAGTCAGCTTTATGTTCAATTGTTTTGGGCTCACGCTTGTTGTCTTCTTTCTTTAATGAACACTTACTGTTATCCTTATGCGTCTGCACTCATGCTGTTTCTTTCCTGCTGCATTTATATGGAAACTGATCACTGCTATATATTCTAGTGCAATTTTAAGTTCATGGGAATTAACTTTGTGTATGTCATGTGTTTCCTGGTTTGCGGGAAATTATTCTTACAGTGCTGATCATTATTTAAGTTTGCTTGTATTGAATCTTCTTGGTCTTTGGATGAAAATTGCCACTAAATTTACAGGTGAATTTCTATCTGAGCTCTTAATGGTGAAAGTTTTGTTTTCGTGACTGGATGCAAAAGTTGGCGTTCGTTCTTGCAAATTGAAATAATATAATAACGAGAAAAAAAAAATTTTCTGTCTACTGTATTGGGGTTTAACTGTACATGGATCGTATTACGTGGGAGTTGCTAGTTGTAAAATCATGCAGGGCTCAGTTAGACAAGCTGAGATGTCCGACTTCATTCAGTTAGAGAAATTGAAAAAAATGTAATGAAACTAACTATAGCCTGTCTGCATCTATTGACCTCAACTGTATACATCTGTTGAACTCAATTGTCTGCATCTATTGAACTCAGCTGTCTGCATCTATTGAACTCAATTGTCTAAATCTGTTGAGCTCAGCTGTCTGCAGCTATTGAGATCAACTATCTGCATCTATTGAGCTCAGCTGTCTGCATCTTATTTTTGTAGACTTTCTCAACTGTCTGCATCTCTTAGGTAGACTTTCTCAACTGTCTGCATCTCTTGGGTACTTTCTCAACTGTTTTCATCTCTTAGGCAGACTTTCTCAACTGTTTTCATCTCTTAGGCAGACTTTCTCAACTGTTTTCATCTCTTAGGCAGACTTTCTCAACTGTCTGCATCTCTTGGGTACTTTCTCAACTGTTTTCATCTCTTAGGCAGACTTTCTCAACTGTTTTCATCTCTAAGGCAGACTTTCTCAACTGTTTTCATCTCTTAGGTAGACTTTCTCAACTGTTTTCATCTCTTAGGCAGACTTTCTCAACTGTTTTCATCTCTTAGGCAGACTTTCTCAACTGTTTTCATCTCTTGGGTAGACTTTCTCAACTGTCTGCATCTCTTAGGTAGACTTTCTCAACTGTCTGCATCTCTTAGGTAGACTTTCTCAACTGTTTTCATCTCTTAGGTAGAATTTCTCAACTGTTTTCATCTCTTAGGTAGACTTTCTCAACTGTCTGCATCTCTTAGGTAGACTTTCTCAACTATCTGCATCTATTGAGCTCAGCTGTCTGCATCTTATTTTTGTAGACTTTCTCAACTGTCTGCATCTCTTAGGTAGACTTTCTCAACTGTCTGCATCTCTTGGGTACTTTCTCAACTGTTTTCATCTCTTAGGCAGACTTTCTCAACTGTTTTCATCTCTTAGGCAGACTTTCTCAACTGTTTTCATCTCTTAGGCAGACTTTCTCAACTGTCTGCATCTCTTGGGTACTTTCTCAACTGTTTTCATCTCTTAGGCAGACTTTCTCAACTGTTTTCATCTCTAAGGCAGACTTTCTCAACTGTTTTCATCTCTTAGGTAGACTTTCTCAACTGTTTTCATCTCTTAGGCAGACTTTCTCAACTGTTTTCATCTCTTAGGCAGACTTTCTCAACTGTTTTCATCTCTTGGGTAGACTTTCTCAACTGTCTGCATCTCTTAGGTAGACTTTCTCAACTGTCTGCATCTCTTAGGTAGACTTTCTCAACTGTTTTCATCTCTTAGGTAGAATTTCTCAACTGTTTTCATCTCTTAGGTAGACTTTCTCAACTGTCTGCATCTCTTAGGTAGACTTTCTCAACTGTCTGCATCTCTTAGGTAGACTTTCTCAACTGTTTTCATCTCTTAGGTAGAATTTCTCAACTGTTTTCATCTCTTAGGTAGACTTTCTCAACTGTCTGCATCTCTTAGGTAGACTTTCTCAACTGTCTGCATCTCTTAGGTAGACTTTCTCAACTGTCTGCATCTCTTGGGTAGACTTTCTCAACTGTTTTCATCTCTTAGGTAGACTTTCTCAACTGTCTGCATCTCTTGGGTAGACTTTCTCAACTGTCTGCATCTCTTAGGTAGACTTTCTCAACTGTCTGCATCTCTTAGGTAGACTTTCTAAACTGTTTTCATCTCTTAGGCAGACTTTCTCAACTGTTTTCATCTCTTAGGTAGACTTTCTCAACTGTCTGCATCTATTGGGTAGACTTTCTCAACTGTCTGCATCTCTTGAGTAGACTTTCTCAACTGTCTTCATCTCTTGGGTAGACTTTCTCAACTGTCTGCATCTCTTAGGTAGACTTTCTCAACTGTCTGCATCTCTTAGGTAGACTTTCTCAACTGTCTGCATCTCTTGGGTAGACTTTCTCAACTGTTTTCATCTCTTAGGTAGACTTTCTCAACTGTCTGCATCTCTTGGGTAGACTTTCTCAACTGTCTGCATCTCTTAGGTAGACTTTCTCAACTGTCTGCATCTCTTAGGTAGACTTTCTAAACTGTTTTCATCTCTTAGGCAGACTTTCTCAACTGTTTTCATCTCTTAGGTAGACTTTCTCAACTGTCTGCATCTCTTGGGTAGACTTTCTCAACTGTCTGCATCTCTTGAGTAGACTTTCTCAACTGTCTTCATCTCTTGGGTAGACTTTCTCAACTGTCTGCATCTCTTAGGCAGGCTTTCTCAACTGTCTGCATCTCTTAGGCAAACTTTCTCAACTGTCTGCATCTCTTAGGTAGACTTTCTCAACTGTTTTCACCTCTTGGATAGACTTTCTCAACTGTCTGCATCTCTTAGGTAGACTTTCTCAACTGTCTGCATCTCTTAGGTAGACTTTCTCAACTGTTTTCACCTCTTGGATAGACTTTCTCAACTGTCTGCATCTCTTGGGTACTTTCTCAACTGTTTTCATCTCTAAGGCAGACTTTCTCAACTGTTTTCACCTCTTGGATAGACTTTCTCAACTGTCTGCATCTCTTAGGTAGACTTTCTCAACTGTCTGCATCTCTTAGGTAGACTTTCTCAACTGTTTTCACCTCTTGGATAGACTTTCTCAACTGTCTGCATCTCTTGGGTACTTTCTCAACTGTTTTCATCTCTAAGGCAGACTTTCTCAACTGTTTTCATCTCTTAGGCAGACTTTCTCAACTGTTTTCATCTCTTAGGCAGACTTTCTCAACTGTTTTCATCTCTTAGGTAGAATTTCTCAACTGTTTTCATCTCTTGGGTAGACTTTCTCAACTGTCTGCATCTCTTAGGTAGACTTTCTCAACTGTCTGCATCTCTTAGGTAGACTTTCTCAACTGTTTTCATCTCTTAGGTAGAATTTCTCAACTGTTTTCATCTCTTAGGTAGACTTTCTCAACTGTCTGCATCTCTTAGGTAGACTTTCTCAACTGTCTGCATCTCTTAGGTAGACTTTCTCAACTGTCTGCATCTCTTGGGTAGACTTTCTCAACTGTTTTCATCTCTTAGGTAGACTTTCTCAACTGTCTGCATCTCTTGGGTAGACTTTCTCAACTGTCTGCATCTCTTAGGTAGACTTTCTCAACTGTCTGCATCTCTTAGGTAGACTTTCTCAACTGTCTGCATCTCTTAGGTAGACTTTCTAAACTGTTTTCATCTCTTAGGCAGACTTTCTCAACTGTTTTCATCTCTTAGGTAGACTTTCTCAACTGTCTGCATCTCTTGGGTAGACTTTCTCAACTGTCTGCATCTCTTGAGTAGACTTTCTCAACTGTCTTCATCTCTTGGGTAGACTTTCTCAACTGTCTGCATCTCTTAGGCAGGCTTTCTCAACTGTCTGCATCTCTTAGGCAAACTTTCTCAACTGTCTGCATCTCTTAGGTAGACTTTCTCAACTGTTTTCACCTCTTGGATAGACTTTCTCAACTGTCTGCATCTCTTAGGTAGACTTTCTCAACTGTCTGCATCTCTTAGGTAGACTTTCTCAACTGTTTTCACCTCTTGGATAGACTTTCTCAACTGTCTGCATCTCTTGGGTAGACTTTCTCAACTGTCTGCATCTCTTAGGTAGACTTTCTCAACTGTCTGCATCTCTTAGGTAGACTTTCTAAACTGTTTTCATCTCTTAGGCAGACTTTCTCAACTGTTTTCATCTCTTAGGTAGACTTTCTCAACTGTCTGCATCTCTTGGGTAGACTTTCTCAACTGTCTGCATCTCTTGAGTAGACTTTCTCAACTGTCTTCATCTCTTGGGTAGACTTTCTCAACTGTCTGCATCTCTTAGGCAGGCTTTCTCAACTGTCTGCATCTCTTAGGCAAACTTTCTCAACTGTCTGCATCTCTTAGGTAGACTTTCTCAACTGTTTTCACCTCTTGGATAGACTTTCTCAACTGTCTGTATCATTGGGTAGACTTTCTTTCATAAAGACTAACATTCTGAGGAACATGAGCATGGTCATAGCATTGATTAGTGACTATTTCTTTTTACTGAGTCAGGCTGGGATTTTTTACTTCGCTTCAGAGGTCACGGGTGGCAAGCATCGCCTGAATCTTTTCTGTGTAGCATGCCGGTGTGCTGGGGAATGAACAGGCGGACAGATTGGCTGGCTCGGCAAAACTTGGTGGAGTATTAATGCATGACAAAGCAGACGTGGTTGCGGCCTTGTGGGAGCACGTGTACACCTCAGAGGAGCAAATGTACACCTCAGAGGAGCAAATGGATCACCATGGTCTGGCAAGAATGAGACAGCAAGGAGTGACGAGGGGATCTGGCCGACACTCGACGCTCAAAGGAAAGGCGAGACAGACATATAATCAGATTGCTACTGGTACTATTGGTGTTGGAACTCTTCGCTGGCTGCTGAGGATGGGGACGGAGCGCTTATGGTAATGCCCATAATGCTGTGATGTCGGTTCCTAAATCAATCAAGCAATATTTCTTTTTATAGAACAACCGGTCGTTGTGGTGTTAACTTGCCTGTCCGAAGCATTGTACGATGTGGAGTCTGATTCTCACTAGGCATATTGTTGTTCTGTTACAGTTACCTTACAATCAAAGCTTGTACACTGCATGATGCCTGCCTTAGCCAGTAGTCCTTCTACTTCTGCTCTTCACCACCTTCCCAGCACACGCAGACTTAGTACACATGGCATAATGCATTGTTGAAATGGCAGGCTTTTGTTTGAAAGACGTGCTTGACTCACATTGTTGCTGTGATGTGTAGAAATCATCAGTGTTTGTGTAGTTTTCCTGACAGCTCAGCTCAGTCAGTGATTTGCTTCATGACTAGTTAAACCAGTGGTCTGCAGTTTATGTTCCAGCTCACATGATCCTGTGTAATTTCTTCTAATCAAAATGTGTGGAGTGACTAGTGGATGACCTGTGCTGTCCTTATGTGATCCATTTGCTGTCTCCATTGAGTCTTAATGGGCTGTGGAAATAAAAACACTTAGGTATGTGTAACTCCTGTGAAAAGGTGAGAAATACTAAACACGGACACAGTTTACATACCTTACAACAAACTCCACAATGGTGAACATAAATCAAGGGTGGAAAATCCCCAAAAAATATATAATAATAAAATGAAAATAAGTATACTATGGCACAACAAACAAATAAAAATCCCAGCCTGACCCATTTATTTTCATTTTATTATTATATATTTTTCTGGGATTTTTTTTCTTTTTCACATTTGTTTTTTAATTTTCCCCCTGTGATTTTTGTTTACCGTTGTGGAGTTTGTTGTAAGGTATGTACAATGTGTCTGTGTTTAGTATATCTCACCTCTTCACAGGAGTTACATGTACCTAACTGTTTGTATTTCCTATTGTTACATTCTGCTGCAGTGTTTGCTCCGCATATTTAATGGTCTCTGGCAGTCTAATTTGTGGTTTGGCCCTTTCCGTCTGGGTTTTGGGTTGGAGTGCTGACACTGAAACACCTCAAACCCCTGGGAGAAACCTACTAGCCCTGGCGTAGTCTTGGCCAGGCCATACATGTTGTGCTGCCTCTCAACCTGGTCATGTCCTTATGTGCCTCTCCACAAATGTGAAGTTCCAGTACACTCCGCTGGTTTCTGAGCTTGGAGAGGGGAAAGGGTGCTCTGCAACAATCCCCACAGAGATGGCACTTTGAGACTAGGTCATGAGGAAAAGTCTGTACAACAACCTCTCTCCGATAGATGCACGCCCTTTTCAGGGATTATGCGCCTTAAATACCATACTTCGGACTTCAGGTGTTCGTACTCAATCCCAACCTAACCCACTTCTTGCTTAGACACGGGGTACTCATATCCAGCCAGAAAGACTCCTGCTTTCTGTGTTAAGTCTCGGGACCATCCTGGGTTGGATCTTGTAGTTTGTTGGGGGTTGGTGAGATCTCAATACCCATTAGTAGAAAATTCTACCCAGCCAATGAAATATTAATACCCGCCAGTGGAAAACTACACTAGCCAATGAAACCTCCAATACCCGCCAGTGGAATGTTCATGGTTAGACAAATCAAGGACTCCAAACCAGCTAAAGATAAGTTTGAGACCTGGCCCATCAGAATCTGTATAGCATGGATTAAAGCAATGACTGTCTGGCACTAAACATGTTACAATAGAAAGATTCCTAAATGTGAATACAAATTTGTGCCTAAGATTGTTGTGTGTAGGTAATCTGACACATACACACTTACAGTCATTAAGACTTATTTGCCTGTTAAAGTTTGCTGAAGCAATCACCATTAATCGGCAGAAACCAGTCTTGTGCAAACAGAAGGGCATGATAGTCAGTTTAAAATTACCATAGTAGACAATTGATATTACTGTATGAATATTTGTATATTTCAGCTTGAAGGATTTATCTAATTACTTTAGTTTATGTTGTGTGATTTCTGCAGTATGTACCTGACGAGATGCAGTGAAATGTCGGGTAACAAATCACATACACTATGGTTTATGTCTTCGTTATTCAAACTTATTTATCACTTAAGGGGGTTTTAGTACAATAACAAAAGAAGGAACATTGCAGGAACCCGGTGTCGGTATGTGAAGTGTCGGCACCATTACATGAATGCACCAAGGAATAAGGAGTCAGTCTTTCCCTCCCATAGCGAATGTCATGAGCTGGTATCAAACCATCATCCCATTGCACTCATAGCCTTGTCAGCACCATTATATTCTATCCACTGCCAGACATGATTTTGTAAATATGTTTGTCTTTGTCCTATTTACTTTGTGTAAATATGTTTGTTGTCTTTGTCCTATTTACTCAGTGTAAATATGTTTGTTATCTTTGTCCTGTTTACTCATTGTAAATTTGTTTTTTCTCTTTGTCCTATTTACTATGTAAATATGTTTATTGTCTTTGTCCTGTTTACTCAGTGTAGATATATTCTTTTTTTTAAAATAATGTTTGTTTCACAACCATCATTCTTTGGCATAGCTATTGATTATGGCTGGACTGCATTAATTTACAGGTTGCTTTCCTATAATTTATGTGGCTCTGATGCTTTTTGTTAATAAGTGTAGGTTTCTGTAACATAGTTTCCTTGTACATTAGCATCAGTAATATGCAGACAAAACACCCTGTATGTTTCCCATTTGTCTTGTATGCATGGGTTGTTCCCCTGGTTTATCACATATAAGATATGTGAAGATAGTTACGAGCACGTAGCCATATGATGTGCGTCTCAGATGTCCTTGTTTGGTAGAATTCTCTCAAAGGTGAGGATGTTTTTAAGGAGCATGTTTTTATGGTGAGAATTTTCATGAATTTTGTTTTTTGCGCCAAGACCACTGTACCGGTACTTAAGTGCGCTGTCCACCGCTTCCTGTGATGTTTGATAAGTCTGTAGTCAGTGGGGTTTACAGTACTATGCTATGTCATGAGTCAGTGGGATTACCATTGCACATTCTCAAAGTTTGAAACCATCAAATTTTCACTGCCATTCTATAAGCCTTGAGTCATTAGAATTTACATTACACAATCTCGAACTTTGAAACCATCAAATTTTCACTGCCCAGTCTACAAGTCTTTAATCAGTGGGATTTACATTACACGTTCTCAAAGACTGAAACCATCAAATTTTCACTCCCCATTCTTTAAGTCTTGAATCGGTGGGATTTACATTACACGTTCTCAAAGTTTGAAATCATACAATTTTCACTGCCCATTCTACAAGCCTTGAGTCAGTGGAACTTGACACTACTATACTTTCAGATCTGGTGCTGTTCTTGCAATCTGAATTCAATGAGATTCACACTTTTTTTTTTTCAGTCTGCATTCAATGAGATATCCAGTTACCGAACAAATCCTTTCCTACATTGACACTCAGATGTAGCATGTAATGATTGTCGAGTCGTTCAGTGTTTATATGATTGTGGTACGTATGGTTACTACACTGGCATTTCCCCATAATAAGTATATCTAGCTCTTCCCACCCCCCATATATTAGTTAATCTGACTTTTATCCCTATACATAAGTTAATTGGGATTTTATCCCTATAACATAAGTTAATCTGGTTTTTGTGCCTATACATAAATTATCATATAGAAAAGTTAATCTTTCATTTCTATATGTAAGTCAATCAGGCTTTTCCCCCAATACATAAGTTAATCAAGCTTTTCCCCCAATACAAAAGTTAATCTAGCTTTTATGTCTATACAAAAGTTAATCTTGCTTATATATATATATATATATATATATATATATATATATATATATATATATATAGTTTTTTTTTTTTTTTCTTCTTCTTCTTCTTCTTCAGCGTTCCGAGCCATTGAGGTTCTTTGCTGCAGATACAATCCGTCTCCATTCGTCTCTCTGGTGGACCTTCTCTTGCCAGTCGATGATTCCAAGTGCTTCAAGGTCGTTGTCCAGATAAGTCAGTCCGAAATTGAGGCTCATGTATCTGTTTCGTAACAAAAAAGGTTTTTACAAAGGTGGGGATGTTAACCCCACGCTTCAACCCCCAACCTGGAGGACCAGGGTGTTTCTCTTTGTCTGTTCTCTACCCTTTGACCTGTCCTGCTTGGGAGGCCCTGCTGGTAGCTACGCTACCGCCAGCATAGCTCTCATATATATGTTAATCTAGCTTTTATCCCTATACAAAAGTTAATCTGGTTTATATGAGATGCTGGGTAGTGTTCTCTATACTTGAATGGGGCATCTGTGGTTACTTTGTTGAATTTTCCCCTTAGCTGGTACTAGAATGTAGTATGTCCCAGCATTACATTTCTGATATTTCCCTCGGCTGACACTTGAATGTAGTATGACCCAGCATTACATTTCTGATATTTCCCTCGGATGACACTTGAATGTAGTATGACCCAGCATTACATTTCTGATATTTCCCTCGGATGACACTTGAATGTAGCATGTCCCAAAAATACTTCGTTGATTTTCCCATAAACTTACACTTGGACATATGTCGGTTTCTACACTGGGATTTCCCCTTACATTTACAGTTGGTTGAGACATGCATTCATTGAGCTAATGTGCCTCTACACCTACAGTTGAGTGTAGCATAGTCTCACTATGCTGATTTTCCCATACACTAACTGTTAGATGGAGCATATATGTGTTATGCTGATTTTCCCATACACTAACTGTTAGATGGAGCATATATTTGTTACGCTGACTTTCCCGTACACTTACAGGTGAATGTAGAATATACATGTTATGCTGACTTTCCCCATACACTTACAGTTGAACGTGCCTGTCCTTGTTTTTATTACTGATTTCCTCTTAAAGATAGATATAGCATCTACTCGTGCTGATTTCCCCCTACAGTTGGATGTAGCATGTGCTGTTTGTACTGATTTCCCCCTACAGTTGGATGTAGCATGTGCTGTTTATATTGATGTCCCCCTACAGTTGCATGTAGCATCTACTTGTTTTTATGGAAATTTTCCTCTAAAGTTGTATGTAGCATGAGCTTGTTGTGCTGATGTTTTCTATACACTTACAGCTAAGTGTAGAATATACTTGTTTTTATGCTGATTTTCCTGACCACTTACATGTGGACGTAGCATGTATTCATTGCTATCCTGATTTCTCCTGCAGTCCTCATCTCATAATTCAGACTTGTTCTTACCTCACTGTTCAGACCATAGTTCTAACCTAGCTATTGTGATTGTAGTCATAGCCATACGCTAGCAAGATTGTAGTCCCAGTCCTTTGTTAAATAGATTGTAGTCATGCTAGATAATTTGTAGTCATGCCAGTAGATTGTAGTCATACCAGATAGACTGTAGTCATGCCAGATAGACTGTAGTCATGCCAGATAGACTGTAGTCATGCCAGATAGACTGTAGTCATGCCAGATAGATTGTAGTCATGCCAGTAGATTGTAGTCATGCCAGATAGTTTATACCCATATTAGAGAGGTTGCAATCTTATTATAGAGATTACTGTCTCTGCAAATACTCACATACACACCAATCTCTAACCAAAAACAAAACTGTTGTCTTCAGCGCAGTGGGTGTTTCACCATCTCACTCACAAGCGATTTATTTGCTGTTATTGTTATCATATTTCTTTCCAGCTACACTGTTTATTCCTTAAAGATTCAGAAAAAAATACTGGACCAGGCAGCCAATTGATGTTCTGTGATTGTTGTTTGGGTCATTGCATCATTTTGTTGTATTAAATGTTCTTTATCATTCTACTGAATGTAAATGCAAAAAATGCAGGTGTTGACTCTATCCTGTAAAGGATATGCAACTAACTTATCATTCTCAAAGTCCCAAAGCAGAAACCTGCAATGTGCTAGGAGTATTGTAGGCCTAATTGTATGGACGAGTAGATGACCCGTCTTTCCCTCTCTTGGCGAATGGTGAGCTCAGCTGCCGACCCCTAATTTGAGCACAAGTGTTGTTCTTGCTCTCAGTTAATAAAGATTTTTCTTGGGTTCTATGTAAAAGGAACATAAGATAATAATAAGGTGGAGAAAGGAATGTTTAGTGTAGAATAGCTCACCTCACTTCAAAGGTCACAGATTGTGAGAATTGTATGGATTTTTTGCCCTGGTCATGCGGGAGTGCTGGGGAATGAACAGGCTGATTGGCTGGCTTGGAATGCACCTTTTGGTTGCCGATTACCTATGGACAAGGGAGAGGTGGTCGAGCGCCTGTGGAACCAGGTGGAGAAGGTGGAGGAACAGATTGAGAACCTGTATGTGGAAGGAATGAGATTGCGGCTGATTAGCAGGGGTTCTGGAAGAATCTCAAACCTGAGAGGGAAGACCAGGAGAACTTCCAATCAGATAGCTGCAGGAATAATTAGTATTGTGACTCTTCACTGTCTGTTGAACGAGGGGACGAAGCACGTATGGGAATGACCTGAGTGCAGCGATGTCAGTTCTTAGCTTAACTCAACTCAGTTCAACAGGAATATAAATGCCAGTTTATTTGTTAACTCATTTTATCTAGAGAAATACTTCACTTGTTGTACATTGGCTGTGGGCTTGTACATGGGTTAGCTTTACCCAGTCCATACTAGGTATCTTGCCATGCAACATTAAGTAACACGTGTTGGCTGTATGTTGACTTGGTTGAGTTTGCTCAGCTGACTTAGTTGTGTTCTTGTGCATACAACATTAAGTAGCACATCTTGACTATATGTTGACTTAGTTGTGTTCTTGTGTATACAACATTAGGAAGCACATCTTGACTACATGCTGACTTGTTTTTATTCTTGTATATACAACATTAAGTAGCACAAATTGCCTATATGTTGACTTGGATGAGGTTGTACATTAACTTGTTTATTCAGCTGATTTGGTTGGGTTCTTGTGTATACAACATTAGGAAGCATATCTTGGGCTGTATCTTGACCTGATTGAGTTTGTTCAGCTGATTTGATTGTGTTCTCTGTTGGTTTTGGTTCATATGGTCTTGGCTGATATTTGTATAGACAAACTGGCACACACTGGGTGAAGTAGCCAGTGCCATGCCACCCACCCTTACTTTCAAAGATATTTGCTGGTACCCATGTCAAGTTTTGTCCATCTAAGACCCCAGGTGGGTTTTAAACATCCTCATAGTTGGAGACTTGACCCCATGACCATGGGCTGACAGGCAAGCTCCTAGCTACTAGGCTGTCAATCAATCAATCAATCAATCAATCAATCACCATCTCCACAATGAAATGTTGGCTGCAAAGGATCTCCAACACAGTCTCTCGTCCTGACTGTACATTCTGTCAGGCTGATGTTCGTCCATCTCTTGATGTTATCTTCCCACTTGTATCGTTGTCTACCTCTTGCTCGCTTGCCTTCATCCCTACCCTCCAGCGTTGTTTTTATAAGAGTGTTATGTTTTTTGAAGTGGCCGAAATATTTCACTTGCCTCTTTTTTAATTTCTTTCATCAACTCTGTTTTCATTCCCAGCTTTTCTAGAACCTCTGTATTTGATTGTTTTTATTTCCATGAAATACGACATATTCTTCTGTATATCACATCTCCAGGGCCTCTATTCAACTAACTACTTGTTCATTGTCCAGGCTTCTGCACCATAAAGTAGTGTCGATTATACAAAGCATTTGACAATTCTCATTTTTAATGCATTGTTAATTTCTCCAGGTGTTAATACGGATATTATGCTGTTGAAAGCATTTTTGGCCATTTCTATTCTCTTTTTGAATTCTGTTTCACTTCTGCCATCATCTGTTATTACATGTCCAAGATTGGAGAAACTTGCTATAGCAGTTCTTGTGTAGACATTGAAACATCAGTGAATGAGACAATGAAAATAAAGAATTATAATGTGTGTACGACTATAGCCAGCAATTGTTGCTTCTTTGTGACATGAGCAGAATCATTCAGAAACTGACGCAAACATCACATCCTAATACCCTAACTAGACACTGTCCATGCTTTGCCTGTTAAAACCCTGTCCATGCTTTGCCTGTTAAAACCCTGTCCATGCTTTGTGTGCAAAGACACTGTCCATACTTTGTCTGTTATTTCTGGCATTGGTTACACTTGTCATATACTATCACTGCCTTGTGTAGCTTTGTTTATTTTTCAGGGTTGTTTCTGGTCTCTTAGTTGGACATAACTGTTGTTGATTCCAAGGTGACAGTAGCGTAATGCTTTCATATATAACTTGTAGCTCTTTTCGGTGGTGCCGGAGGGAAGGCTGTTCATTAACATAGCATTTGTTTTGTAGCACTTTCTTTATCGCTAGTGACAAGACTATTTGGTCATACGTTTGCATATCCTTTACAGGACATCGCTGTCAACATCAGCATCTTTCAGCTGATTGTTGATTTCTTGGCAAGATTATGCTCAGTAGTTTGCCATTGTTTTCTGAGCGGTCATACTTAATGGAAAGAAGCTGACGATTTTTTCCCTCATAGCACATTCACTATACTTCCATTTTCATAGGTAGTGATTAAGGATCATACTTTGGTCAAAGTTTACACGTTCACACGTTTACGTTATTTAGTCATAGTTAACATTATGGATATACTTTTTTCAGTCACAATGATTACTTTATTTAACAGTAGACACAAGAAGTCATCATCATCATCATCGTCGTCGTCATCAAGTAGCAGGTTCTTAACAGAATGTCGCTTTCATCACTGTGTTCTGGAAAGTCTCTCTGTCTGTGGTCATTTCCTCCTCCTCACGCTCAAGGCATCTGCAATGTCCTGTGTCCATCTTTGTGCTGGTGGATCCTGCCTTTTCTTCCAGGAACCCTGTCTCCCATCACTGTTTTCTCCAAACCATTGTGATGTTTAATATGGCTAAAGTATTTCAGTTTCCGACACATGATACAGTTTATGTGCCTGTTTTCTTTCTATTTTCAGGTCTTGTAATATTCTGTATCTTTCTTATTTTCAGGTCTTGTAAAATTATGTATTTTTCTTATTTTCAGGTTTTGTAAAATTCTTATTTTTCTTATTTTCAGGTCTTGTAAAATTCTGTATTTTTCTTATTTTCAGGTCTTGTAAAATTCTTTATTCGCCTGATTTTCGCTATTCAAGAACATTTTTGTAACATTTAAGCTCAAAAAGCCCCAATTTTCCTCTGCAGTGATTGTGAAATATGTTGCTGTAGAAAAGATGCATGTTCTCAACAATTGTACTTTAACTTGCTGGCTGGTGTTGTGTCATGGGTTCTTCATACTGTTTAATCTCTGCATTGCCATGGTCAACCTGTGTCGCACTGTTTCTGAACAATCCTCGCTGTTGTTGTTTATAAAGGACACAAGAACTACTTTGTTTAATGTGAGTCAACATGGCGACCATATTTTACTTAATCATAGCTAATGGCCAGCTCCTGGCAAAGGGGTTATGGACGCAGCTCGTGATACCGCATATCCGCTTTCGAAGCACAGCTGTGCGCAGTTTGGCAGCAGATTGCGTTGCGTTGTTCTTTACGAAATGGTATGGGTGCTGGTTGTTCAGAAAGCAAAGGCAAACTACTGAACGTAAACTTGCCAAGAGATCACAAAAGCAAAAAATGCTGGTGTTGACTGCAATGCCCTGTAATGGATATGTAATTAACTTTTAAATTAGCTAATGACAAGACTAGTGTCTGTCTCATTGTTATCAAATTTATTATACTGTATTTTAATTGGGAACGAGCAAACTAATTTGTTTTAGTCATAGTTGATGCTGAAAATTTTTATTCAGTTATAGTTTACACAAACACTATATGTTATTTTGTTATTGTCGACATCGACTATATTTTTAGTCATAATAAGTGTAAAGACTTGTATTTAGTCATAATTAACACATACTATATTTTATTTGGCAGCACAGAGGCTGGCTTACTTGCCTGTTGTCTTGGTACCTTTTTTTTGGTTTGAAATCCCATCAGACAGATGTTTACCAATTTCCATGGCCTACCAGGTTGACTCACCATAAAATTGCTGCCAGAAAATGTCTAGGGAAGTACACGGGGGTGGCACGATGTTGTCCACATCATGTATTAAGTGCCGACTGGTCTATAAATATATGAGGCTATCACCATACACCCAATGCACCTCAAGGCACATAAGAAGGTCCGTTACGTTGAAATTTTTACTTTGTAGTTTATTTGGTCCTGCTCCTCACAGAGTTTGTTCCTTAATTTAGTCGTGGTTTGTGAATTGACTGTTGTGATTCTACTGGCTGTAACAGTATTTTGGCTGCAGTGTTTCAGTGTTACCAGATGAATATATTTCCTGAGAGTATTTCTCTTTGAGTTGTGACCTGTTCAGTTTGGAGGCCTGTCATTGACACAACCTTGACTGTATGTACCATGAGGTTAAGACTTTGTTGTTTGGTGTAACTAAAGTTCCTCTCTGAATTTGTCTTCTTTTACTTCTGTTTCAGAAACCAGGCCTTCCATCACTGTTCTGTCCTAGTCACTGAGACATTTAATATGTCTAAAGTGTTTCAGAAACTAGGCCTTCCATCACTGTTCTGTCCTAGCCACTGAGACATTTAATATGTCTATTTCAGTTTCTGAGACATGATACTGTTTATAGGCTGGTTTCCTTCCATGTTCAGATCTTGTAGGATTTCTGTATTGTTCTTCTTGGTGAACTTCTTGTCCCAACACAAAGGATAGGCATTTGAGCTGTTAAGGCTTCTGGAGTATTATGCTTGTGGCTGCGGTTTGCTTACGCGTTTTCTTCATGTTGGACTGGTAGTGCATGGTTCCGTCGCCCTGCTACAAAGTTGTGTGCATGGAGCGACACTGTGGGCTGTGAATTTTGTGTAGAGTGCTTTTACATCCGTCTGTAGTTGTTCGTATCGTGAACTGCATGTTCAGAAAAATGGCGGTTGGCCGGCTGGTCGCTGAACTAACTGGGTTTCCTTATGCAGTAATGTGTGGCTGCTGGTTTTCTAGTATACTGCCGCTTCCAATGATGATGAACTGTATTTTTTGTGGTGGACTTTTGTGTTGGCATTCTGGCAGCGGCATTATGCACAGTGTACCTGTGCGGGCTGGTGGTTTGTCGAGACTCCTGTCTGTTCTACTTTTCACATGGGGCGGTGAGGAGCATTTTGTGTGATATTCACTGGCACAGGAACAGAGCATAATGGGGCGACCCTTTGACATGAAGTTGGAACCACGACTAGCTAACTATCTTCTTCTTTGTGACAATTTCGATACATTTTCTGTAACATTTAAACTCAAAAGCCCAAAATTTTTCTTCAATGAATCGGTTATATTGTTTTATGTGATATCCTGTTCAATGAGGATTATCCTCTTTTCACTCCTGGTCTGCCCATAGGTACTCTCTCCTCTATAATACATCCATCTTCATCAACATCTAGTGCCTTGCCAGCTGGCGTGGGCGATCATGCCTTTCCACAAATTACGATCTCTGACATCATAGATTAATTTGTGTGTTGATTCCCTTCTGTGCCATGACACAAGACTATCAAGAATCTTCTCATGCCGTCTTCCTCTAGCTCTCTTTCCACAAATATTTCCGATTAGCACATGTTCCAGTTTTTGTCTTCTCATAACGTGGCCAAAAGAAAAATGATGACTGCTTCTTTCTGATGTTTGTGATCAGTTGTCATTGCGACTCAGCTTCCCGGTTAAATGTCTTGATTGCTCATTTTTTATGTCCAGTTACTTTTCCAAGGCTTCCAAGGATTTATTCGCCTCTTTACTAATTGTCCACGGCTCGCAGCCGTATGTTAAAACTGGTTCTATGTAACATGCACGAACTCTTTCTAACTTTCAAAGCCAGTGACATTGCACACAACGCACAAATCCTCATCTTACAGTGACTAATTATGTTGACTGACGAGCCTCCTCTTGCGTGAAATGCTGCTGTTTTCTTACCACTACAGCCTTCAGTCAGTACTTTTACATTCTATATATTGATTCCTTTAGTTGAAGTCCTTGTTTACAGCCCAGTTATGTTTCATATTTTCTCATGATCACCTGACCTGTAGGTTTGAAACAGATCTCTGGTCTGTGTTGAACTCTACATACAGTGGGCAGAAGGTATGCTTGCTGCGCTTATGGTGCTCACACTTTGCTGCACATAATCTTGGTGCAGCCATTGATTGAGGAGGAGTTTGGTTTTGTTGTGTTGCATGCATTTCTTGGGTCAGCCCATCCTCATAGAATGACTGCTGGAGATTTCTGTCGGCAGGAAGTCTGGTGAGGCAGGGTGTCTGGTGAGTCAGGGTGTCTGGTGAGGTAGTGTGTCTCATGAGGCAGGGAGTCTGGTGAGACAGGAAGTCTGGTGAGGCAGAGTCTGGTGAGACAGGAAGTAGGCAGGAAGTCTGGTGAGACAGGAAGTAGGCAGGAAGTCTGGTGAGATAGGAAGTAAGCAGGAAGTCTGATGAGACAGGAAGTATGGTGAGACAGGAAGCTACTGGCCTGCCCTGCTTATGTCTGTTGGTTGTGGAGTGTCTGAATTGTGAGCTCAGCTGCTTTCAGTGTGTAATCATTCTGTCAGTGTATTGTCATTATTTTAGTGTGTGCCTGGTGTTAAGTGAGGTTGCTGCAGTACCATTATTCGCTGTCATGTAAAATAGACTCGACTTTGAGTTGAGGGTGGGTTATAGTGAGAAAGGGAATTGGTTACTTCAACCTATGCCTTGATATTATGGTATTTGTGACAGCTGTCATACCTGGGTATTGGCTCCCACCATGGGGCTACCTGTACTGTTTCACTTGTGTGTATGTTGCTCACGATCACATGTACATGTGTGGGGGAGGGAGGGATGAAGTTGGTTTTCATGTGCCAGATTTGATAAGTTGATTACTGGGTGGCATTGGCTCTCATTTGTTAACTTTCATCGAAAGAGGAAAGACGAAGATTTGTTAACGTTAATTTCATTTCTCACCTTACTTTCTCTCAGTGATCACTGTTGTCTTATGGAGGTTGTGCAAGTCAAGGATTTCTGTTTGTTTTAGCTAATGTTATCTTTTTGAGGATTGGATGTGGCCAAGGGGTTACAGGGACACTACACTGGCCTAAAAGTGTGAGGGACTCGGGTTCTAACCACCGGTAGGGCAGGGGTTTGTATCTATCAGACGTAAACTAACATCACTCCTGGACACCGCATGGCAGCCTCCCACTCAAGCAGTCTGTAATTTGTTGGCCCATCAGTCAGTCGGTATTTATGGAAATAAAATTGTCCCTTGTTCAACTTGCTTCTTCAGCGTTGGTTATAATTGAGATTATTTTTTTTGGTGGTCAGTTTTGATCTTTCTTCTATTTTTTTACTTTCTTTCCAGCTAGTCCTGAACATTCATTCAGTAGCATGTCCTTTGCAGAACCTAGCTCCCATAACAACCTTCCGGAAAACTTCTCGATCACAAGCAAGATGTCCCGTGTCCTGAACAGGACTGGTTATATATTTCCCACCATGCTCGTCGGGAACGGTTAGGTCTTATGGAGCTCATGCTATTTGGCATTCTCTTTGCATTTTGTTGGCCCTGATGAGTTGTTGGCCCTGATGAGTTGTTGGCCCTGGTGAGTTGTTGGCCCTGATGAGTTGTTGGCCCTGGTGAGTTGTTGGCCCTGGTGAGTTGTTGGCCCTGGTTAGTTGTTGGCCCTGGTGAGTTGTTGGTCCTGGTGAGTTGTTGGTCGGTATAAAAACCCTCTTTATATATACCAGTACTGGTTCAAGTCTTGGAATGATTGTGTGCCTGTGTGTCATGTCAATATTTAAAAAGATAATGTTGCAATTAGAGAAAACTTGAGTATTGATCCTTCTGATTAGGAACAGTGAGAAAGCATTAGAGGGTTCTTGTCAACATTTGTACCCAAATTATGTTGTCTTATCAGCTGCCGTGATTGGCTGTATCTAATCTCAGTGTGCTCATATATTAGCTATCACCCGTACTAAAACATCCAAATATACCTATGTCCGAAAAATGACAGATAAAAAATAATATATTAAGACTAGTCTTATGCTACCAATGTAGCAATGTTTCCATTGCAGAGCTGTGGCATGTCTGTCTACGTTCGCAGATGTTTGCTTTGTGAATCTGTTGGCGTATTTGTTCAGTGGGTGGTATCTGAATCTGTTGGCGTATTTGTTCAGTGGGTGGTATCTGAATCTCAAAGTCTGTTGGCTTTTAGGTAAATTGGTGGTATTTGAGTCTGTTTTATTATTAGTTCAGTGAATGGCATCTGAGTCTGTTGAGATTTGCAAGTTATTAAATGTTGTCTTAGTCTGTTAAGTTGTAGTGCTTCAGCAAACAGGATGGTAGTCAAAATCTGACCTGTAATCTGGTAGTTTTAAGGTCTGTTGCCATATATTAGTGACACTGATGGTTTATTGATCTGTTGTGATAGGTTCCACCGATGGTTTATTGATCTGCTGTGATAGGTTCCACCAATGGTGTATTGATCTGTTGTATTCAGATTAGCTTGCCAGTAATTGGCTGCTGATTATTATTTGTTAAATACATGAGAGGCATAATCTGACGTGCTTGTAAATAGTGATTTTTGAGTTTACCTTAAATCAGATCTGCTCATCTCACTTAGACCAGATATGTTATCACTAGGAAGCTTTCTATGAGAGCTACAATTCTAAATGACATTTAGTCAAGTTTTCAACCGTTTGTTTTTAGCCAATATACAATTTGGTCAAGTTTGTTAACAGTATCTGTGTGACATTTGGTCTTTTTTAAGTCAAAACCTCTAAAGACCATTTGGTCAAGTTTATATCCCATGTCTACATAAAAACTCACCCAGGTGTTACAACACCCACATATGAAGCAAATAATAGTCGCACTATAATCTCCCAGGCATGTCATAAGAGACAAATGAGGAGGGTTGGCAGGAAACTGTCTATCTCATCTCATAGACAACTAGCTGCACAATCCAGCCAGTCATGAGCAACTCTACACAGGGCTAGAGGTCAGTTGGTTCAGGGCAGATGCTCCGCTGGGAGGTGAGAGACAGAAGAAGAATATTCTAGATGTGGTCTAGTATTAGCATAGAATCTCTGTGACAGATCTGATAAAGCTCTGTGAGGCACACATGCTTCTGAGCCACTATGTCAAAATATAATAAATATGATAAAGCTCTGAGAGACATACATGCTTCAGAGCCGAAATATCAAGATATGATAAATATGATAAAGCTCTGAGAGGCATACATTCTTCAGAGCTGGAATGTCAAGATATGATAAATATGATAAAGCTCTGAGAGACATATGTGCTTCAGAGCCAGAATGTCAAGATATGATAAATATGATAAAGCTCTGAGAGGCATATATGAAAAAATATGATAAAGCTCTGAGAGGCATATATGCTTCAGAGCCTGAATGTCAAGAATCTGCCAGGATGACTTTGTTCAATCTCCCAGCCCCCTTACTGCCAAACTTTGTTGCTTACCAAAGATTTGTATATTTCCATTGCCACTACGATGGACGTTCTGGTTGCTGCATGTATACATATTCTATATTTTTATACACACGTTGCCATGTGCTTTAACTGCCACTTGAATTCAGAAAACTGCATGTGTCTTGAGAATCAAACTTGTCTTGTATATTTTGTACATACAGCATTTACTGATCACCATGTTTACGCTGGACTTGCATGCTCTTGTTTTTTTTTTGTTAACAGTGTACATGATTTTGATGATTCTGATAGCATCTCATGCCACAGTGTTGTCCTGCTGCTTGTCTCTGCTGCTTGTTGTGGTATGGAGATACATTGGTACCCATCTGCCATGCTTGATGTTCTCCTTTTGTGTCTGTGTTTTCCGCTTATGTGTGTCTTTAGAGTAAATACTCTGTAAATAAATTGTTGTCAGAGAGAATATAATGGGTGATGTGTTTTGGCTTTGTAATGAAGGTTCAGTTAGAAGCATTTTGCAGGAACAATTAAAGTATTTGAAAAATATTAAATATTCAGACAATGAGTTGAGAAGAAAAAAGTGGAAACAAAAGCATAAGAGATTTGCTGTAGAATACTTCCTGCTTGTGAGACATGATAGTGATATTGGTTTCTTCTTCTTCTTCTTCTTCTTCTTCTTCTTCTTCTTCTTCTTCTTCTTCTTCTTCTTCTTCTTCTTCTTCTTCTTCTTCTTCTTCTTCTTCTTCTTCTTCTTCTTCTTCTTCCTCCTCCTCCTCCTCCTCCTCATCCTACTCCTCCCTATTTTGCTTTTCATTGCCAGGTTAAGAAAAGACATATAGACAGATCTGGTATATTCCTTAACTATGGGGAAATTCATAACCTTAGATATCCCACAATGCCATTGTTTGTGGGGGGAGACCTCTCGCTCTGTGTCAGCATTTATTTCCCCATGTCCAGATGCTACAGCTGTTATGTTGTCAGGAACTGTCTTTTCATGCATGCTCATTTGAATAATTTGTTGATCACTGAAAGATGACTCCAAGCTCACGTCACGTGAACTCATGAGATGTTTGTATACCTTACCTACTCTCTTAGTCAATGATGATATTTGTCTATATGAGCGCAGATATTTGGATGCATGAATACATATATTTGTCTATATGAGCGCAGATATTTGGATGCATGAATACATATATTTGTCTATATGAGCGCAGATATTTGGATGCATGAATACATATATTTGTCTATATGAGCGCAGATATTTGGATGCATGAATACATATATTTGTCTATATGAGCGCAGATATTTGGATGCATGAATACATATATTTGTCTGTGTGAGCGCAGATATTTGGATGCATGAATACATATATTTGTCTGTGTGAGCGCAGATATTTGGATGCATGAATACATATATTTGTCTGTGTGAGCACAGATATTTGGATGCATGAATACATATATTTGTCTGTGTGAGCGCAGATATTTGGATGCATGAATACATATACTTGTCTGTGTGAGCACAGATATTTGGATGCATGAATACATATATTTGTCTGTGTGAGCACAGATATTTGGATGCATGAATACATATATTTGTCTGTGTGAGCGCAGATATTTGGATGCATGAATACATATATTTGTCTGTGTGAGCGCAGATATTTGGATGCATGAATACATATATTTGTCTGTGTGAGCACAGATATTTGGATGCATGAATACATATATTTGTCTGTGTGAGCGCAGATATTTGGATGCATGAATACATATATTTGTCTGTGTGAGCACAGATATTTGGATGCATGAATACATATATTTGTCTGTGTGAGCACAGATATTTGGATGCATGAATACATATATTTGTCTGTGTGAGCATAGATATTTGTTTGTGTCAGCGCAGACATTTATTTGTGTGAGCACAGATATTAGTCTGTGTGAATACCTATTTTGTCTGTGAGCACAGATATTTGTGTCAGCGCAGAAATTTATATGTGTGAACATAGATATTTGGACCTGTGTCTGTGTGTGTGGATATTTGTCTGTATAAGTGCAGAGTTGTGGATGTTGTTGAATGAGGTGTTTGTCATGAATGAGGGTTTCAGTCATTTATGATATTTGTGTGTGTGTGTGTACAGATATTTGTGTGTGTAAGTACAGATATTTGTTTGTGTGAGTACAGATATTTGTGTGTGTGTACAGATATTTGTGTGTATGAGGACAGAGCTGTAGATGTGGTTGAATGAGAAGTACATAGACTCCGATATAATGCCAGCGGATGCCAATGACTCAGTGTTATGTACATATTGTTGCTTTTTTCCTAATCCTGTTGGATCAAAGTTTTGTGTCACTGTGGTTTGTGTTACGGTTGTTGTTGTTTGACTTGCTGTTTCATGCAGCAAATATATTTCATGTCAGGCAGCCATATCATGTTGGCCGCTGGCTGTCTAATGTTTATTTTGTTATGTATACCAGCTCATATACTCAGAACAATTGTTTACCGAACTTCACCTATCTCATGTGATTGAATTTGGAATAAAGACTTGCCACTTTGGATGTTTTTTTTTTTTGGTTTCTTTCTGGGAGTGATCTGCCATATTGGTTATATATAACTAATGCATTTTTTGGCCTGTTATATCCCTTTATGCCATGTAATACTTGAGCGTTGATTGTTATGACCACATGTATACTTCATCCATGTTTTACTCTCCTCCTCTTCCCGTCATTCATGCTTTTGTTGATACAAATTGCTTACCTTCATATGTGCGCCAAAACTGAGGCACCAACTTTCAATATTGCTCAATTCTTCTTCCTTTTTTTTTTTTTTGAATTTCAATTTTTTTAAATCTTGTAACAGATGTTAAGCTTTAATACATGTTCATATGTAGTGTATAATGAATATTATAATAATTTTTTTTTGTTGCTATGAATATATAATATTGGTCTTATATGCTTGAAAAATATATTGGTCTTCTATATCTAACATTTCATCATCATCATCATCATCATCATCATCATTGTCATTCCTTCCTTCCTGTAATCTGTTATTGAATCCTGACAAGGAAGTGTGGTTGATGCCTGATATTATCCTGTTTGAAGATTGTGGCATTTCCCCACTCTCCTGTTATTTACAAATACAGCAGCCGCAACTTTAGGGGGAGATCACTCTGAAGCACTTTGTAAAGAGTTGTAACAGGGGCAAGAGTAAGTTGTTATGTTTGTTGCATTGTGGTGTGTTCTTTTGTTAGTGTGTATCTCAGCTAATGACTGCCAGTTCTAAGACTTAGCATTATGTGTCTGTTGTGATAAGACAGTTCTTTTGTAGGTTTCTTTGTGTGAAGAATTTAGTTGACTACTTGCAGTCCTTAACTTAGTTCCTTAATTTGTGCAAAGCGGTTCTAATGTGAATATTACATATTGTTCTTTAGTTCATATGAAGATATTAAGACATTTAGTTGACAGTCTCTGTGTGAAGATAAATAGTTACTTTGATTATATGAAGATATTCAGTTTACAGCCATCGCACATAGTTCCTCAGTTCAAATGAAGAAGTTTAGTCTGCATCTTTGATGATCTGTTTCCATGCAAAGGCTCAGTTTACAGTAATAATAAATATATAGTTCACATGAGTAGTTTCATTTGACAGTATTCATATACCATGAATACTAATGAAGCGTGACAATTCACATTTAGTTCTGTAGTTGGTTCATCTGTTCAACTACCCACTTGTGGCCGTGTGCTAACATTCCAACCATGTTCTCTATTGTACTGAAACTATCAAGCTTTAACTCATTCAAAACCAAGGAACTCATCATTGAATTGAAGATTGCCACAAGCAAGCAGTTGTGTTCATTTCTTCTGTACAAAACAGCTGGCCATAGATTTACTGATTACTTGCTACATCAGACTTTTCTAAACAAAGAAACTTTAGTTCATGTAGTCGGTAGCTGCTGAATATAATGTCTGTTGATTTGCCTGGTACAGTTGAGTTATCTATCCTGTACACTTAATGACGTGATATTGAGATAGTCAAGTTTGTTGAACTGGGGTACAGCAGCTACCGTGAATTCAATACATTTGTGAATAGACAGTGGAAGAGATCAGCTTCACAAGGACACATCACATCATGTGTGTTAGGGTACACAGCCTTCATTTTCTCCTCCAGTAGTGATTCCTCTGTGTCTCTCATATTGACTTGTAATATTTTCACTATGTATGAATTACAGGTCAGGAGACATTACTCATCTGTTGCACATCACTCATCTCTCTTGCACACCACTCTTGATTGGCTGGTATCGGCCTGTTTCATTATCAATCTTTATGGCAGCTTGTTGTTTCCAATATATGTTTTGTAAAAGTCTAAGGTCTCTCCCATCAATTAGATCTGGAAACATCTTTATCATGTTAACATATCTTACTCTATCAAAAGCCTTTGTCAGTGAAGTAAGATATAGACCTGTATTTCCTTATATTGAACATTCTTTTAATGGTCTCACCAAAGACACATCATTTGTTGTACCCTTTCCTTCTGACACACTTTGGTACCTTATATATATGATTCGTAGCGAAATGTGGTTAATTATGCTAATTGTTTGATGTTGATCACATTCCAAGGCTCATTATTTCTTTGGGATTGCGATAAAAATAGAATTACATAATTCAGGAGGTTTATTTCCAGTATCATGTATTATGTTCAGCAGTCTGGTGACCTGGTCTATTCCACATTCTTCTAAGGCAGTGATCATTTATGTTGAGATGTTGTCCAGGCCAGGATTTCAGGTTAAGGGCTTTCTGAACTCCCATCTTCAAAATTGATGGTCCTTCATGTTTATTGGAAATATCCAACTTCTTACGTGAATCATTAAGGTCTTCAACGTACTCTGACCATGTATCTAAAATCTCATCCTTAGCCATTATGATTTCACCTTCTTTGTTTCTCAGATGGGTTGATGTGGCGGTTCTTTTGTTAGTGCGGTCATTCATTCTTGTTCTTTAGTTCATTTTCTATTTTAGGGTGCTGTATTGTTTCTCAATTTCTCTGGAGTTTACCTCAAGCCATGCTTCTTTTGCCTCTTTACAAGGTTTTCTCATTTTTCGGTGGAACTGTTAATGTTATTCATAGTTAGTTTCGTTTCTCTTTATTCCCATTAGTTTTCAGATGTTTTCAGTCATCCTTGTCCCACGGCCTGTCATCTTCAGTTGTGGGATAGCTGTTTTTAGAGACCGCCTCAGTGTTGCCCATTGATCATTACATCTAACTACATAAACAACTGCGCAACACAAAATTTTACAACAAATCTGAGGAACTAAAACTCCACGTCCACACAAACACTTTTCAGCTGCTTCTGTAATTGTTCTTACTGTGAAGCTGACATTTCCCACTGTCTATGGTTTCATGTGTTAGTGTTCAATGAGTTTATAAATGAAAAACAAGCCCAAGGAAGGCCAGTAAGAAAGACCTGCCAAAGTGTCCAGATGTTGTTTGTAACTTTAAAGAACAATATATTTTCTTGTTAATTAATTAGACATATTTTAACTGATGCAGTGCCTCATGTGACCTTCCATTTGGACAGAAGTCATCATGTTGTTAGTTTTGTTTCATGGTATCTTCCACAGTTTCAATGCTCAGTGAACGGAAATGACATGATAATACTTGTTCATTTGATTGTGTACAATGTTTGGCCCAAACCTATTTTTTGTTTGGCACTGAATCAGTTAAAAGTGGCTAAAACATCAAGTTAACTAACACAAATATGACAGGAGGCCAATCAAGATTTGGCCTCATGACAAGTAGAGAAAAACCTGGACATGTTAACATCTGGTGGATTTGTTGACACAACAGGAAGGAAGACATTGAGAGAAGATTCTGGATAATGTTCAATCATACATGGAAAGACATCAGGACATGCTGGAGAACAGGAGCAGCTTGATCACCCATTCCAGTAGAGCAAGGCACTTAGTGATACTGATATTATGGTCTGGTTTACTTGCATACTTTCACATACACACATACTTTTCTATTTTGATCAACTTGCATGCTGGTTAATGAGGTCTTTTTTTGATATATTTTGCACCGTTGAGGTACCAGAGAGTGTACATGCTATTTTTGTTGTGGTTTTTGTGTGAGAAATTTTTGAAAATAATTCATAACAGTTGACAAGTTGCTTGTAATAACAAAATACAGTGATTTTGTTTCTTGTTTGGTTGAGCATGTCTCTGCTACTGTATGCCTTTTACAGAAGAGTTACACGTCTCAGATTTCAGTATGTTTTGGTTTCATACAGTGATATGTGGACGGTACATCAACCAAGTTCTGTGACTTTACTGTAGTTACCTGACTGCGATAACTTTACTTCTATGACTGATTCTGTCAGTGGATCTGCTCCTGTGTCTGACTGCTGCTGTTTCTGACTGGCTGCAGACCATTGCTGTATGTTACTGACTCCTGTATCAGACCATTGCTGTATCTGTCTCCTGAACCTGATCATTGCTGTATCTGACTGAATTTTGAATCTGATCATTGCTGTATCTGACTGACTCCTGAATCTGATCATTGCTGTATCTGATTGACTCCTGAATCTGATCATTGCTGTATCTGACTGACTCCTGAATCTGATCATTGCTGTATCTGATTGAATCCTCAATCTGATTATTGCTGTATCTGACTGACTCCTGTTACTGACTGCTCCAGCATCTGACTTTGCTCATGTACACACTTGTAAATTGACTGACGCGGCTGCTGTATCTGACTGACTCATCTGTCTAGTCCCGAAAGCTGTTTTAAGTGCATTATCCACCCTGGACCTAGGTGCTTCTCCTGTCTACTGTCATGTTAATAAACATATATGCAAGATCTTATCACAGTTCACTTTGTTTTCTCTGTTTGTCTGTGTGTCTGTTGTGTGTCTATTTTTCTTCCTGTCATCGTTACTGCTGCTGTCACTGTTTTCACTATGGTGAAAACTAATAAAGATTGCCAATTAAGTAGGTCAATATCAGCCTATTAAGAGAGGTTTGACAGAGGGGATGTGTAATGTCTCCAGATCTTTTTTTTCCCTGTACAGTGAAACTATTTTCTGAAATTTAGAAGATATGAGAGAAATCACCATTGGGGGACGCAATATCAGTAACATTAGAGATGTAGATAACACAGTGTTGATTGCAGACAATGAGTAGGATGTGCAACATTAAGTAGATGCGATTGTCTGCATGTCGCAAAGATTCTGTTGACACCAGGTTCTTTAAAGTCGGCCAACAATAGCCCTAGTCGGTTCCAGACAGTGAACAAATAGGGTTAGAATTCGATTGTAAGTAGATTATGGTCGTCACTAGGAAGAAGGAAACACCACAATGTAATATATTAGGGACGTTCATTTGAAACCCGTTCCAGTGGCTTTATTACAAAAGCATGAAAGAAACATTAACAGGTGTGGTAGAATTAAACAAAGCATTCATTTTGAATGAATGGGTTGGTCAGAAGAAGTCACCGTAGGCATTCAGGCAAGCATCCCATTGCTTAGGTAGGCGGCGAATGCCATGCGCAAAAAAGGATTGTGGTTGCTCACTGAACCAAATGTTTACCGTGTTCATTACGTTTCCATCTGTGTGAAATCGTTGCCCCTTGAGAGCTTTTTTAGAGGTCCGAACAAATTAAAATCACATGGTGGCAAATCAGAACTATAGGCTTGGTGTTGCAGAATTTCCCACTTCTTCCTTGCTAATGCTTCCTGCACAATCTTTGCGACATGCAGACGAGCATTATCATGCAACAAAATCACACCGTGAGAAATCATGTCGGTTCGTTTATTCTTGATGGCTTTTTTGCAGCTTGTCTAGTGTTTGCAAGTAGTGGGTAGAATTAATGTTGACACCAGGTTCTTTAAAGTCGGCCAACAATAGCCCTTCATGGTCAAAAAATGCCCTCAGCATAACCTTACCAGCGGAAACCTGTAACTTGAATTTTTTGTCTTTTGGTGATCCAGCATGCTTCTTGCATGCTTTCTCTTTTGCTGCTCGGCTCAAGGTGGTGACACCATGATCCATCGCCTTCCACTATGCGGAAGAGAAATGCATCACCCTCCACTCTGTAACGTAGCAAGTGGTTCAAACACCATCCCATGCGTACCTCTTTTTGGTGGTCGGTCAACATCTGTGCTACACGTCATTCGCACTGCGAGCGCTAACAAGTCAAGTCGCATTATTCTGTCAAGAAGCCTGATCAGCGGGAAAATGTCACGTGGAAAGACCAACAACAAGAAACACGCTGTTGCCAAGATGTGCAGCGTGGGAGCCGACAACAAGAAGAAGAACGTCGAGAGCCCACCTGCTAGCTGCATCAAAGAGCCTGATACTACAGCTATTACTGAAGCTACTACGAGGGAGAAGATTGACAGCCCAACACAGTCAAGAACCAAGACAGCAGAGAAAGAGGAGAAAGACACCAGAGTCGGAAACACCGACTCAAAAACAGTCCGATGGGTTGTCAAGCGGATTCCTCTGGAGCTGACAGATGAAGAAATCCTGAAGCAGCTACGTGAAGAGAATCTTCACATCCGATTCTTGAAGGCGGAGCGACTTCTCACCTACTCCAAGATACCTACAACCTTGGCAGTAGTGACGTCGGAGGGCAGCGAGATGCCGAACACAGTATCATTCAACAAGAGAATGCAGCAACCAGAGAGATTCATACCAAGAATCACGCAATGTTCCAGATGTCAGAAGGCCGGCCACAGTAGAGCTACGTGTCGCAGTAAGACGGAAATATGCCGATACTGTGCCGATCACCACGCCTTCAAGGAGTGTCCGTTGGCGAAGCTGGACACGGGACTTCCGAGCACCCAACAACAAAAGAAAATGCGCCAACTGCCTGGGCAAACATGGAGCAAGATACCTGGGCTGTCCGTACCTGCAGAGACACAGAGACGTCTTAAAGATCGCCATCATCACAAAGTCACCATTCAAGGAAGCAATGCAGAGGGGCGAGACAGCCACGGGTATAGCACAAGCCGGAAGAGATCAACTTCAAAAACAGATAGACGAGTTGAAGAAACAAGTCAAGGCACTGCTGACGACGACTCCGACCAGCGATAATGAGAAGCTGCTGGCCGACATGAAAGAAATCCAGCTCAACATCAAACAAGAGATTCAGCGCATGGCTGAGATAAAGAAGGAGAACGAAGAAATCCTACAAATTATCAAGACCGAAAGAGAACTGCATAGAGCTGAAATGGAACTCTTTCAAAACAAACCAACAGAAGCCACACAAGAACTCACAGAAAAACCGCAAGAAGAAACCCAAGAGACCGAGTCTGAACAGCAAGCTAAAGCCAGCAGCCCAACCACAACGCCCAAGAGGGAACTACTATACCGTCGGATCTCTGAAGGAGGCACAGAATACCCAGTCGACAAGGAGGAACTCAAGCGCCAGGAATTCAGAAGGCGCTGGGAAGAAAAAGAAAAGAAGAAGCCTAAAAAACTCCGGGGGAAACCGATGATATACCCATTAGTACACTACAACTGTGAGGCCGACTTCGAGTACTATATCGAGGACGGTGAAATCGTCCCATGGCTGACCACGGAGGAAGAAAACGCTAGGCAGCAGATACGCAAACGCAACAGTGAAAACTGTTTCCCCAAGGAGGAAAAAGAAAACGTCGAAAAGCTCCTACAGAAAATGCACAAAAAAGGAGACAGAATACCAAATAAAAAGTCCTTTTAAGGACTGCAACCAGTCAAGCCTGGAGCCTGAACCAACAACGAAAACAAAAGGAAACATGCACAAAGGACAGCCGCCGACCGATCCCCAGGTGGAGTGTCATCACGAAAAGTCCTTATAAGGACTGCAGCCAGACGAGCCAGGAGCCTACACCAACAAAGAAAACCATAACAACAGAAGAGCATAAAGGATAGCCGCCGACCACTGCTGACGTTACAGACACAAACGTTACATAACCAGTCCGAGATAGGACTCACAAGACAAGAATTAGGGTGAATAAACCCACAAAAACCACGTACCTCAACAATAACCACAGCTGATGAAGCAGGTTAGACGAGGTCAAATTTGGAATTTTTGTTTTTGAAATGGAACTGAAACTGTGCTACACACTGTGAACACACATTCCGTTATTGCAGTTTCTTACGAACGACCTTTTTGAATTGTCCCAATTGACACATAAAATTCTTTCGCTAGCGAACGTATGCTTCGACAACGGTTTATCTGTACTGCTGCATCAATTTTGGCGATGGCTTTTTCTGTTGTAACAATATGCGCTTGACCCGGCCGTTGAAGATCTGTCGTGAACTGACGTCCTTTCCGAAACATTCGTGCCCAGTCTATCGCTGTTGTCTTCGACACACATGTGTTATCGACACACATGTGTTACCGTACGCTGCCTGCATTCTTCAATGAATGTCCCCTGGTCGACATCCTTCAAATAAAAGAAACTGAATCACCGCTCTTTGAGCGGCTTTGGACGGATTTTGGATCAACCCGGCCATTTTCTCAACGGTCAGAAACAGAACCTATGCATCATGGGACGATAAGCACGCGCTCTTTTATTCATTGTTCAGTACTTATCACATGACTATGACATGATCATGTTCAACGTACGCAATTACACGCGGTGCGGCACGAACGGATTTCAAATGAACGCCCTTTATACAAGTAAATGGGAAAATTCTTAAATTAAACCAGTGAATGGGTACAGTTATCTCCGAACAGCCATAACATCTGATGGGAGGTGCTTTGAAGAGATTAGAACAAGAATCGTCATTGCGAAGGCAGTTTTTTGCAAGATGAAAAACATACTGATCCATAAAAAGATGTCAATTACGAGAAAAAGAGTTGAAGTGCTACATAGAACCTGTACTTTTGTATAGATGTGGAGCGTGGACAATGAGCAGGCAAGTTGAAAAACATCTGATGGCTGTGGAAATATGGTTTTTGAGGAAAACGCAAATAATAGTAGTAGTTAGTAGTAATAGTAGTAATAGTAGTAGTAGTATAAGTAGTAGTAGTAGTAGTAGTAGTAGTAGTAGTAGTAGTAGTAGAACATCAGACAGATAGAACAAACAAAGACCAGGTACTACAAGAAACAAATGAAAATCGTAAGCTGACTAGAGAAATTAGACTTAGGAGACTCACAATTTTTTGGTCGCATTATGAGAAGAAATAAATTAGAGAACTTGATAACAACAGGCAAGATTGAGGGGAAAGGAACAAGGGGAGCGCAGAGAAGTAAATACCTGGATGGCTTGACCACTTGATATGGTGGAGACAATAACACAGAGCTGATCCACAACTCTGGTGATTGTGTGAGATGGCGAAACATGAACGCCTACGCTTATCGGCATGGCACATGGTGAAAACCAATTGTGGTGTTGTTGTTGTGTTGTTTGTCCATCAAAAATGATGATGTCCATTCATTTCATTCAGTGGGGTTGAAAGTATGGAGCCGTGAGTACTAAGATGGCTGATAAGGCCTATTTTGACTCGAAATGTTCTTTGACAATGTGGACAAAGAATGCTTGACTTTCTGGAGGAGGTTTTCCTGCAGTGGTTTTTCTGTTCTGCCTTTTCTTCACAGCTCTTGTAGTCCTGGTTGCCTCACAAGTGACTGCACCATTGCGTAATGATGCACGCCACGAATTTCGGTCTCTGGCTGCAGTCTCCCATGTGTCATGATGAATTCCAAAAGCATTCAGTGAGATTTTCAATGTCTTTAAAGCGTTTCCTCTGGCCATCTTGGGAGCGTTTACCACAACGCAACTCGCCGTTAAAAAAATCGTTTAGGCAGCCTGTGATCTGGCATGCGAGTCAAATGACCAGCCCAGCGAATCTGATTCTTCATTAGTAGAGTGTGGATACTGGGCATGGACTCTCTTTCTGGGACTTCAGTGTTTGGGATCTTGTCTTGCCATTTAATCTTCAGTAACTTCCTAAGGCAGACTGTGTGGAAGTGGTTTAATTTCCAAGCGTGTCGCTGATAAACAGTCCAGGTTTCACAAGCATATATCAGTGTGTATAATACAACTGCTTTGTAGACTTTCAGCTTTGTTTGCAGGCTTATTCCAGTTCTGTCCCATACATTCTTGTAGTCTTCCAAAGGCCGCGCTGGCCTTGGAGATTGTTGCATTCACTCCATCGTCAATTCTGGCAGCCTGTGACACAGTGCTGCCAAGATAGGTGAATTTGTCCACAACACTTAGACTATGACCATTCACTTTGATATTCGGCACAGTGTGATTAATCCCTGGAGCTGGCTGGTACACAACTACAGTCTTCTCCAAATTGATATTGAGCCCAAAGTTGGCACAGGCATCTGAGAAAGCTGAAACATTATGTTGCATGTCCGCCTTGTGGTGTTGTGACATCTATCTGTGATCATCCAGAATAACATACATCAAGGTGACATATTGATCTACACCGATGGGTCAGTAGCGAGAAACTGATGTAGTTTGTTGGGGTTTCATCGCGAAGGCTAATGAACTACCCTTGAAAAAGGATAGTCTGGCATATGAGACTACGACCTCCAGCATGAGAATGGAGTGGAGGCGGTAACAGCGGCACTTCATTGGTTGGAGGAAACTACTGCAACACACTCTGCATTCATTACGGACTCGGGGAGTATGCTTAGGATGGTTGAGAAAGGAATGTTTCGTGTGGAATGGCTCACCTCGCTTCAGAGGTCTCAGATTGTGAGAATTGCGCGCGCGTACGTGTGTGTGTGGTTTTTTTCCCTAGCCATGCGGGAGTGCAGGGGAATGAATAGGTTGGCTAGGAATGCACACTTATGGACAAGGAAGAGGTGGTCGAGCGCCTGTGGAAGGAGAACCAGTATGTGGACAGGATGAGATTGCGGGGCAGTAGTTCTCAAAATTGAAGAATCTCAAAACTGAGAGGGAAGACAGGGAGAACTTTCAGTCAGATAGCGATGAGAGCGATTAGTAATATGACTCTTCGCTGGCTGTTAAACGAGGGGAAGGAGCGCATATGGGAATGTCCTGAGTGCAATGATGTCGGTTCTTAGCTCAACTCAACTGGTTGTGATATTTTCATGATGTAATAACCACTTGTGATATTTTGTTAGGTGCTTGTTGCAACAACAACAAAATACAAGTCCCATAGTAATAAACTGGCTGGCTTCATGGCTTAGAGGTTATCACTTTTCTCCGTAATCTCGTATACTCTCGCCGGTAACGTGATGACGGTTCAAATCAGCAGAGGTTCGAATCGCATCGGTAACTTACGGGGTATGTGAGCCGGCCGCTCAGAAAGCAATGGCAAACTACTGAGCGTAATCTTGCCAAGAGATCAACATACAGCTGAAAGATGCGGGTGTTGACAGCTAAGTCCTGTAAAAAGGATATGCTAAAAAAAAAAAAATAGTAATAAACTACTATGGTACGGGACGTGTTCGGGATATCACGTATTGTACAACTGTAGGTCTGTGATAATCTGGCTTCAGAATAAGTATCCTCGTGTACGTGCAGTGGGTTCAGTTTGCTTGCTTGCATGGGGCTGTGGATTTGATTTGTAGGTTGTCTCTTCCTATTGATGATTTGCAGATGTATGTTCACTTTTTCCGGCAATTTACATACTTCAGTATTAAATCATTGCTTAGTGGTGTTAGTAGTTGCAGTAGTGGTTACAGCAGTAGTAGTAGCAATAATAGTAGTAGTAGTTGCAGTAGCAGTAGTTGTAGTAGTAGCTGCGGTGGTGGTAGTAGTAGTAGTAATAGTAGTTGCAATAGGTGTAGTGACGGCGGCAGCGGGCATGTTAAAGTAGTAATTATAGTCTGTTTACTTTTGTCTGCCCCAATATAAAATTCCATATCTCAGTAACCAACTGAGGGAAAATTATTATGTCCACCCAACAATAACAAAATTTCTTATGGAGATTGTACAGCAGATTTCAATATTTGTTTATATGCGGTATATAATTTACGGGTGAGATATTAAGCCCATAATTTTTAACGCGCTTTTTTTAAAAGTTTTTTTCGTGGTTCACGTTATGGCACTGCGGCGCGCAGTTAAATGGGATTGTTCCGAGGTGTCGTCAATGTGGGTTCTTTCATGAAACGTGATTATATAAATAAATATATACATAAATCTTACCATTAATTTAATATTAATAGCTAATATTTGAATGTGTGAATATTGTAGGGATTGAATGTGAAATTCTGTACTCTTTAAAGCATCGCTATGAAGTTGTACACATATTTTTGTCAAGAAGCTGATCGAAGGAAACTGTTTCTTACAGTACTAATCCCGAAAAAAGAACAGTACATTCATTGGATTTGAGTAAACGGTCATTTCGTCGATGGGTGCAAGAATCTGGAATGAAACCAACACGCGATAAGCAAACTGTAGGTAGAAAGGCAATTGTAGACAGCTTTGACAAGGATGCCATAAGGCGAGCTATTATAAAAATGCTGGATGCCAAAGAAACAGTGACTGTAAGAAAACTTAGGGTTTGGTTGAGAAAGAACAATAACATAGAGCTATCCAAAACATCTTTGTGGAAAATTATAAGGACATTAGGCTTCACTTTTAGACAATACAAGGGAGGTAGAAATATCCTTTGCGAGCAACCGCTTTTAGGAGCCATGAGAAGCAGATACCTACGTGAAATAAGGGAAATGCGCAAAGAAAATTGACATAGTGTATTTGGAGTTTGGGGACTGTAGTTACTTCTGATTTCGGTTTGGGCTGTTGGCAGTGGCGCTTTATAAATCCTGTGGAGTACCCATTCAGGTTTAAGGCATTCTTCAGAGTTTTAAATTCCTCTGTCAGTGTGTCCTGGGTGCATATCTTTTGTGCATGTCCTTGTGTAAGCAGAAAGACATGTTAGTCAGTTTAAAATTACCGTGGTAGACAATCGACATTACTGTGCGAACATGTGTATATTTCAGTTTGAAGGATTTATCTAATTAATTCACGTAAGTTGTGTAATTTCTGCAGTATGTACCTGACGAGATGCAGCGAAATATGCCAGGCAATAAATCGTGCAATCTATTGTTTGTGTCTTCGTTATTCAAATTGAAAACTATGTTCATAGTGCAAAACAGTTAATAATCATGTTCCGTCTCTGAACGGTAAACAGCAGAGTAGACAATCTTTTACGAAGACTCAAAGCAGGTCTGTCACCCATGTGTACGTGTGAACAAACTACACAGACAGCTGAACAGATCCTTAAAAAATAACACATGATGACTAAATTGCGGTATCATTTCTGGTCACTCCATATGCACATTAACGCACAGCTATTTGGAAGCTTTCACGAACTCAATATAAAAAGCTAAATGCACCCTAGTAACATGACTCCTTATGTACACAGCAGTTGAAGAAACAAGAAGGAAATGAAAAATAAGGTAAGAAATATATTCCTTCTACTTTCTTGTCAATTTACACATTATTTAACCCATGACTGTGTAAATTCTCTGTCTTTACTAATATTACACATTGCACCACTCTCGGGATTCTCCGTGGTGAAGTGATCAAGCCGTCTGACTCGGGCTCCGAAGGTTATATGTTCGATTCCGGGCCGCCTTCATTTCACGAGTGCATTTTTTCGGACTCTCGAGGGTCGTCGCTGGAGCTACGGAGTTCGTGCTTTGCGCGACGCTTTCCGCTCTGCGGAAAGAGACTGAGCCATATGGGATAAAAACCCGATGCAATGCAGTCGACCCTGTCGACTTTTAAGCGACTTTTTTTTTATTGCACCCACTCCCATACGAATCTGGCTACGCCTTGTACTTGTGTCGTTACCCGAAATGACGTGCTTTACTATAAGACTAGTTTGTTAACGTGAATTCACTACATTTTCGCCAAAACATCAAGAAATGTCGCCGCTTTCGATAATTTAAGTTGCCTTTGGACCTATCAAAGACACATTCCTTGGATGGGGGTAAATATAAGACGGCAGGAAAACTTTCATAATGATGCAACAGACAGTTTTCATAAAAATTGATCGTGAATAAAGGCATTCATTTCTGAACAGACTATTACTACTACTACTACTACTAATACTACTACTACTACTACTACTACTACTACTACTACTACTACTACTACTACTACTACTACTACTACTACTACTACTACTACTACTGCCTGCTGCTACTTCTATTACTACCACTACTACCACCACCAAAACCACCACCGCCATTACTACTACTACTACTACTACTACTACTGCTGCTGCTGCTGCTGCTGCTGCTGCTGCTGCTGCTGCTGCTACTACTACTACTACTACTACTACTACTACTACAACTACTACTAGTAGTAGTAGAACTATTACTACAGCTGCCACTACTACAGCTGTTGCTGCTGCTGCTACTACTACTACTACTACTACTACTACTACTACTACTACTACTACTACTACTACTACTACTACTACTACTACTACTACAGATGCAACTATTATTACTACTACTACTACCACTACTACTACTACTACTACTTTACTACTACTGCTGCTGCTGCTGCTACTACTACTACTACAGCTGCTGCTGCTACTACTATTACTACTACTACTACTACTACTACTACTACTACTACTACTACTACTACTACTACTACTACTACAGATGTTGATACTACATCTACTGCTACTAATATTAGTACTACTACTACTGCTACTACTACTACTACCACTACTACTACTACATATGCTAGTACTACTACAGCTGCTGCTGCTACTACTACTACTACTAGTATAGATGCAACTACTACTACTACCACCACCAACACCACCACTACTACTACTACTACTACTACTACTACTACTACAGCCGCTACTACTACTACTACTACTACTACTACTACTACTACTACTACAGCTGTTGATACTACAGCTACTGCTGCTACTACTACTACTACTACTACTACTACTACTACTACTACTACTACTACTACTACAGCTGTTGATACTACAACTACTACAGCTACTGCTGCTAGTACTACTACTACCACCAAACAATAGTACCATTGCTAGTTTTACTGCAAGGATTTTGAATGACTTGAAGGTTAAGGTTGCTTATCATAAAACAATTGTCATGTAGTGTCCAGAAGGCTACGTGGCCGAATGGTTTAACTCGCCCGCGCCTTAACATCCTCTGGTGATCACAGTAGAATGGTTCATTTCACGCGCCGACCTTTTAGACTAAATGTTGACTTCTCGTACTTGACTTTTAACTACAAGTACGTCAGAAGTTGGAATGGGTTTGCCTGATTGCAATAGAAGAGAGTGATTTGTCTACAGAAGTAACTGATATAGCTACATAAGTAACTGATATGGTTACAGAAGTAACTGATATAGCTACAGTAGTAACTGATATAGCTACAGTAGTAACTGATATGGCTACAAAATTAACAGATATAGCTACAGAAGAAACTAACATAGTTACAACAATGATATGGCTACAAAAGTAACCGATATGGCTACAGAAGTAACTGATATGGCTACAGAAGAAAGTCATAAACACATACTCTCCTTATAAGAGTCAGACATTTTCTTGGCCACTTCTGCGGGAGAATGCCATGTTGGGGGTGCCGTTGCTTAAAGGTTAATATACCCGCTACTGGTTCACACAAAACTGATTCGAATCATGGTGATGACTGTTGGAATTTTAACAAATATCAAAAGGGTGGTTTATACTGCCTGATCCTGGAGTAGTGGATAAGACACATAGGCTTTTTAGACAAGGGCCAAAGGCTTTTTAGACAAGGGCCAAAGGGTCTGAGAATCTGTGTGCACACACATTAAAGATCTTTGAGGATTTTGTAATTGGTTGCTGCCCAGGCTACATTTCAAAAGGAGAATACCCGCCCACAAATGAACATTTATAGCGTGTGTGATTCTGGAGTATACACATTTGGACCCCGACCATTGCTAAGGAGTGTGTGCAGCGTGTTGAGATTCTCTCTGTGTGATCTGTGGTTGTAGATTGGAACACTTATAGAGATTTCTGTGTCTCTCTGTGTGACCTGTGGAAGTAGATTGGAGTACTTATAGAGATTTCCGCGTGGTGTTTCTCTCTGTGTGACCTGTGGTAGTAAATTGGAGCATTATAGAGATTTCAGCGTTTCATGAATGGCATTTTTGACCAAAGACTGGGAAAAAAAACCAAATTTGCGCTTTCTACATATCACAAGAAAGCTACTCAACACAACCGCTCAACAAGGACTCCATGCTCACACTGATGCAGGCATGTCTGGGACACCGGTAACGGGTAGCCAACATTAGCAATCCAGACTTACACAGGTGCATCAGCATTTTGAAGCAGTTATTTGCATATCCTTTATAGGACGTCACAGTAACCCCAACATTTTTTTTGTTGGCTTTTTGCGAGTTCTTGGCAAGTTTACATTCATTAGTTTGTCATTGCTTTCTGAATGACCATCACTCATACCATTGTATGTAAACCAACGCAAGATGGTCTGCTGCCAAATCGCCCTCAGCTGTGCTTCAAGCGCGGAAAGCGGGATTACGAATTGCGTCCTTAACCCCTTGGCCACAACGCCGGCTCCAAATGTCATGTTTGTATTGAGATTTGTTTGTGTTGTTCCAGACGTAGATTAGAATAATCGAAACGTCACCCGTTGTGTCGTAGTATACTTATGTTTATTTTTGTTCTCCTGTTATTTACGTTTGCCATAGTGTAGTTCATTTTAAGGTATGCACACTGTATTTAACTTCTGAACGTAAAACTTGCCAAAACATCAACAACAGAAAAAAGCTGATGTTGACTGCAGACGCCCTGTAAAGGATATGTGACTAACATTAACACTGTGTTTAGTATCTCTTTTTTTTTCGTAGCAGTCACCTAAATGCTAAATGTTTTTATTTCCTGTTAGAAATAAAATCCCTGTTAATAATGTTAGAAATCTATATGTTTTTATGTCCTAATCTGCATGCATGAACATATCATGACCTTACTCGTCGACTGACCAGCTGTCCGCCGTAGTGACATCTAGCAGTGTCTTGTATGGCAGTCACAAGCTGCTGGGTCACATGTCACACACTCACCGTAACCAATCTACAGTTTGAGCAGTGTTCCCCCATAGGAATCATAGAACACAAAGGAGATTATATCTGGGCACTTAATGTAAATGTCATATTCTGCAAAATGAGGTGGTGTTTAACCATCTACTGCCTATAGCACATTGCGGTGTAGGACAGTTTGGAGGGGGTAGGGGGAACTTGAGCCTGAGGAATTAAGGCCGCCTGTCTAGTGCAGTCGAACTGAACTGTGCAGGCCAGTGTTTTCTTTCATATTCTTGCCTGTCTGTGGTTCGTGCCACTAGCACTCTTTGAGAATGCCAAAACATTGTTAGGATAACCTTCCCTGCTGATAGCAAAACCTGGAATTCCTTGACTGACAGTGAAGAATACAACAAAGAAATTTGAAATATTTTGGTCACTTGAAACGTCATGAAAGTTTGGAAAGAATCGTGGAGGGGTATATGCCCAGGAAGAGAGGAAGAGAATATGGGTGCAGGATGTGGCAGATGATCTCCAGATGGGTGTATCGGACACAGGACATCTTGCTTATGACCGAGAAGTTTCCCGTAAGGTTATTTTGGAGGAGAAGTTCTGCAAAGGATATGCTACTGAATGAATGAATGACAGTGAAGAAAGTTGTTTTGCTTGTACTGAAGCACACTTTGATTCAGACACAAGTGGTTACGGTGTAGGCTAAACCTTGACAGCACCATGTTGCTGTTTCTTTGCTGTCTGATGTTATTTGCCTGTCAGCTGGAATCATCTCTACCCTAGACAGCAGTCTTTCTGTCGCTATGGGATGGCCAAGCTGTTCTTCAGTGATAATTTTTAACAGCCGGCTCCATGGCGAAGATTACAGACGCATTTCGTAATCCCACATACCATGTTCGAAACACGGCTTTGGCGATTTGGAAGCAGACCGCCTTGCGTTGATTACCCATACAAGGGTATGAGTGCCGATATTCAGAAAGCAATGGAAAGCTACTGAACGTAAATTTGCCAAGAGATCACGAAAAGCAACACAAAATAATGCTGGGGTTGACTGTAATGTCCTGAAAAGGATATGCAACTAATTTTTAACTGTTAGATAATTTATTGACCGAGTTAAGTATATCTTGTTGTGAGAATCTCTTCTCTCCAAAAACAGGTAATTTTTCATGATGAATATCCTTTGTAGGAAGTCCTTTTGCCCAAACAAATCACATACCATTGCTTGGTTCTTCCTTTGTACACTCCATGACTCAGCGACTATGGTTTTCATTGTTATCGTCTTTGTGCATGCAACACCTAACAGTCTGCTACCTAAGTTAATCATAAAGTTGAATGCTGCTGCCACCAAATGACACCTTTAAAAACTGCAACTACCATTTTCAATTTTCCCAACACCAGTTTCCCTCATGTTGACAAGTTAAAGAAACAGCAAGGTTTCAACATGTCCGAGCTCATCTTTGTATCTGTCTTGTCACCCACAGACCAAGTGCGGAAGCTCCAGGAAGAGTACAAGGAGGCGGCCACAGCCGTGCAGGAGCAGAAGAATCTCATCACCCAGCTGGAGGAGGACCTGAGAAACGTCAATGCCTTGTCCTCCATGTTCCGTGGAGATGCTGAGGTAGAAACCAGTTTCAGTTAGTTTACTCCAGTTACATGCATCACTGTCTGTTTGTTGCTATTTGCTATCAGAGTTTCATTCTATGTGTCGTTGGTCTTTCCAGAGTGGTTTGCCAGCTGGTGTTGATGACCATGCCTCTCCACAACTCCTGTCCATTGCTGTTTATCAGTTCTGTGCTAATGTCTGTCCATGCCTCTCCACAAGTCCTGTCCACTGCTGTTTATCAGTTCCGTGCTAATGTCTGTCCATGCCATGATGCAAGATTGATCCTTTGCCAGCTTCCCAGCCTGATACAGTTTTATGTCCAGTGTGTCTGCAATGCCCTGTGTCCATCGTCAATCTGGTTGGCCCCTGCCTTTTCTTCCAGGATTTGTTCTGTCCACTGTGTACTCATTTATATATATATATAAAAGACGATGTATGTATGTCCATTTTTTATGCGTTCGATAATGTTCCATCCAATTGAGATGAAATTTTCTACATGCATTCTTTTCATTCCCGTGCAGCCAACTGTCATAGTTTGTTAGTGTATAATCATCTATTTACTTACTAAAATTTAATATTTAAATTTACATTATCATTTATATATAGCGAGGGGACTTAACTTATGAAAAATTATTTCAAGGGGCATAACTTTTAATAACATTGCTATATATTTTATATATAGATTGTTGCATTGTTTTCAAAGATTTATAAACTCTTTGTCTACAGTTATTTACAGGCATATGAGTTATAATAAATAATGATATAATCTTTAAGGCATTTTCAAAGTTTTCATAAAAATAATGCATCTATTTAAATAGTGAAAATTTTCTAACTCATCTTTTTATTTTTCTTCAACAGCACATTAATTTTTTTTAACATTCTCATACGTATGGCGCGTTACACCCACGTTGGGTATTTTTATTATTGGCCCATGTTAAACATTTCCTCAACGAGTTACTTTTCATGCATTTTAATGCTTATTGTTCTTTTGTTGTCAAACAATTGGTTCATAAGAGATGTTGAATGAAAGAATGTATGAGAGGAAATAGAGAAGAAGGGCAGAATGTAGGACGAACCTGCGTGCCCAATTCTTAACGCTTTGAAAATAAAGATTTTCGTTCGTTTAAAAAAAAAAGTAATTTTTTGTGAGAGAAAGTTAGTTGCATATCGTTTGCAGTACTCTGCAGTCAACCCACCGCCCACCATTTATTGGCTGTTCGTGATATCTTGGTAAGTTTACTTTAGATAGATCTCTTCCAATCATATTTTCTACTTTGAATAACGAAGACACAAACAATAGATTGCACGATTTATTGCCTGGCATATTTCGCTGCATCTCGTCAGGTACATACTGCAGAAATCACACAACTTACGTGAATTAATTAGATAAATCCTTCAAACTGAAATATACACATGTTCGCACAGTAATGTCGATTGTCTACCACGGTAATTTTAAACTGACTAACATGTCTTTCTGCTTACACAAGGACGGCTTACAAAGGTTGATTAGTATAGCTTCAGCAAACTTTAACAATCGACTACTTTGTGTGTTGAACAACACACGGAAGGCACTGTCTCTTACAAACACATGGCATGCATGGATATTGCCTCTTTATTCACCAACGTTCCATTAGATGAGACCGTGAATATAATAAGCGAACGCATTAGAGACAAACAACTAAAACTAGGCATACCATCAGCTATTCTAGAGAGGCTATTAAAACTATGTACTGCCAACATACAATTCAACTTTCTAAACAAGTCATATCGCCAAATTGACGGAGTGGCCATGGGGAGCCCACTTGGACCTATTCTAGCGGACATCTTCATGGCACACTTAGAAGAAAAGAGATCCTCAGAAATCAATAACTTGGCCTTTTACCGTCGTTACGTGGACGATATACTAATTATCACCACAGACGAGCTACAAGCAACGTCGTTCCAGGCCACAATGAACGAGACACATATAAACATCTCTTTATCTATGGAACACGAACACAATGAAGCGTTGCCGTTTCTAGATATCCTAATGAGACGTAGAGCAGATGGCACAATTCAAAGATCGGTGTACCGCAAAGAAACATGGACTGGCCAATACTTAAATTTTCAGAGCTTCGCACCTATCCAGTACAAACGGGGCTTAGTACGGACCCTGTTTGACCGTGCTAGGAAGATATGCACCCAGGACACACTGACAGAGGAATTTAAAACTCTGAAGAATGCCTTAAACCTGAACGGGTACTCCACAGGATTTATAAAGCGCCACTGCCAACAGCCCAAACCGAAATCAGAAGTAACTACAGTCCCTAAACTCAAAGTATTCATCCAGCTAACCTTCCGAGGAGATGACGTAATGCAACGTCTGCGGGACCGGCTCACCACAGCAGTGGAGCGAACATTCTGTGCTGCAGCTCTAGTCATCAGGTACAGAAACACACCGATCCCAGTCCCAGCAGTAAAAGAACCTGTAGCTTTGTACGCCAAATCAAATTGTATTTACCAATTTACATGCAGATGCGAGGCCATCTACATAGGCAGAACTGAGCGACAGTTACATTGCAGGGTTTCGGAACATATTCCGAATTGGTTGGACAAGATACTACACACAGAATATGGTAGCCTAGGCAGGCCGACACACCGGAAAAATCTGGCTTCATCGGTCGGGAGACATGTGCTCGAGAGTGGCTACGTGGTTGAAAGAGACAGTGCCTTCCGTGTGTTGTTCAACACACAAAGTAGTCGATTGTTAAAGTTTGCTGAAGCTATACTAATCAACCTTTGTAAGCCGTCCTTGTGTAAGCAGAAAGACATGTTAGTCAGTTTAAAATTACAGTGGTAGACAATCGACATTACTGTGCGAACATGTGTATATTTCAGTTTGAAGGATTTATCTAATTAATTCACGTAAGTTGTGTGATTTCTGCAGTATGTACCTGACGAGATGCAGCGAAATATGCCAGGCAATAAATCGTGCAATCTATTGTTTGTGTCTTCGTTATTCAAATTCATCACGGGAAAACATTGTTTTGAATATTTTCTACTATCAATCTGTCTATTCTTCTATTCTATCTATATTTTTGACAGGAACGGGCTGAACATAGATAGACAGACAGACAGACAGATAAACGGGAACGGGAGCTTATATGACTACTTATATGAATTAAATTAGATGCTCCCCCTCTAGGGGCTGGGCGAAGCCGGGCCGGGTCAGACAGACGGACAGACAAACAGATAGATTGACAGACAGACAGACAGATAGTCGGGAACGGGAACTTATATGACTACTTATATGAATTAAATGAAATGCTCCCCTCCAGGGGCTGGGCGAAGCTGGGCCGCGTCAAACAGACAGACAGACAGACAGACGGATAGATAGATAGATAGACAGACAGACAGACAGATAGATAAGATAGATAGATAGATAGATAAGATAGATAGATAGATGATTGATTGATTGATTGATTGATCGATCAATCCCCGCCAGGGCCTGGGCGAAGCCGGGCCGGGTCAGCTAGTCATTCTATAAAACACGTCTCTGCAGCCTCCTTTTAATTCCTCACATGTCTGCTAATTGTCCATCATTTCCTCTTATAAACAGGATTGACTCAACATATCTCTTTGTATTCTATCTGTCAGTATTGATGCATTCACTTGAAAGTCCTAGTTTGTTCAACTCTCTAAGGATTTCCGTAATGTAAGCTAGACTTTCTGATATAGTGCCAGTACTGATCTGTTATTGCTCGCGACTCTCACACGTGATGGTGTGAAGATGACACCCACATGCCCTGTTGTGAAGATGATACCCACATGCCCTGGCCTGAAGATGACACCCTTATGCCCTGATATAAAGATAACACCCACATGCCCTGGCATAAAGATGACACCCACATGCCTTGGCGTAAAGATGACACCCACATGCCCTGGCATAAAGATGACACCCACATGCCCTGGCATAAAGATGACACCCACATGCCCTGGCATAAAGATGACACCCACATACATTGACATAAAGATGTCACCCACAAGCCCTGGTGGAAAGGTGACACCCACATGCCCTGGCATAAAGATGACACCCACATGCCCTGGCATAAAGATGACACCCACATACATTGACATAAAGATGTCACCCACAAGCCCTGGTGGAAAGATGACACCCACATGCCTTTGCATAAAGATGACACTCGCATGCCCTGGCATAAATATAACACCCACATGCCCTTGGAATGAAGATGACACCCACAGGCCCTGGAATAAAGATGACACCCACATGCCCTGTTGTGAAGATGACACCCACATCCCCTGTTGTGAAGATGACACCCACATGCCCTGTTGTGAGGATGACACCCACATGTCCTGGCCTGAAGATGACATTCTTATGCCCTGACATACAGATGACACCCACATGTTCTGGAATAAAGATGACACCTACATGCCCTGGCATAAAGATGGCACCCACATGCCCTGGCATAAAGATGGCACCCACATACCCTTTCATAAAGATGACACCCACATGTCCTGACATAAATATTACACCCACACGCCCTTTGTGTGAAGATGACACCCACATGCCTTGGCATAAAGATGACACCCACAAGCCCTGGCATGAAAATGACACTCACATGCCCTGGAATAAAGATGACATCCACATGTCTTGGCCTGAAGATGACACCCACACATCCTTTGTTTGAAGATGACACCCACATGACCTGGCATAAAGATGACACCCACATGCTCTGGCATGAAGATGACACTCACATACTCTGGCGTAAAGATGACACCCACATGCCCTGGCATAAAGATGAACCTACATGCCCTGGCATAAAGATGACACCCACATGCCTTGGCCTGAAGATGACACCCACACATCCTTTGTTTGAAGATGACACCCACATGACCTGGCATAAAGATGACACTCACATGCTCTGGTGTGAAGATGACACTGCATGCCCTGGTGTGAAGATGACACCTATATGCCCTGGCGTAAAGATGACACCCACATGCCCTGGCATGAAGATGACACCCACATGCCCTGGCATAAAGATGAACCTACATGCCCTGGCATAAAGATGACACCCACATGCCCTGACATAAAGATGACACCCACATGCCCAGGCATAAAGATGTCACCCACATGCCCTGGTGTGAAGATGACACCCACATGCCCTAGCATAAAGATGACACCCACATACCCTGGCATAAAAATGATCCCGCATGCCCTGGTGTGAAGATGACACCCACATGCCTTGGTGGAAGATGACTCCTACATGCCTTTGCATGAAGATGACACCCATATGCCCTGGCATGAAGATAAATGTAACCCTGCACATTATTGTAGGGATATAGCCCAGTATCTTCATGCTGAACTTGATTATCGATGGTATATCTTGTTGGTGATATACCTTGCTATTAGTGATGTTATATGTTATACATCTTTATGTTATTGATGGTATGCATATCTCATGAGTGATGGTACATAACGTGATTAATGATATACCATGTGATTAATGGATATTGTATGCTTGCTTGCTTGCGCTCGCTGGCTGTGAACTCCAGCGTGAAGTCCTGTATGTCGGATGAATACATCCTGTTGTCCAACATCAATGTGATGTCATACAGGACCTGAGGTTTGCGTGAGTATCAGTTGTCCCATGTCTGGCTTATTGGTGTGCAGACTGGTGGTTCCTCGCCATGCAGGCAGATACTCTCCGGCTTCGGAGGAATCATCGATCCTACTGATGTTAGCCAGGTCCCCAAAGGGACCTGTTGCCTAGGACGCACAGCGTGGACGTGTCAGTAGGACTTGGCCAGTATAGATCCCGGCCCTGGTGCCTTGGAAACACCTCTGCGTCCCGTATATTGTATGATTGATGGTCTATCTTGTTATTGATGGTAGATATACTCCATGATTGATGGTTTAACATATGATTGATGGTATATTTTATCATTAGTGATGTATCCTGCTATTTATGGTAGGTATATCTCACAACTGATGATTTATCATGTGATTGATAATATATCATTTGAATAATGGTATATCTTGTTATTGATGATATATCCTGTTATTGATGCTAGGTATATCTCACGATTGATTGTGTATCATGTAATTGATGGTGTATCTTGTTATTGATAGTAGGTGCATCTTGTGATTGGTGGTATATCATGTGATTGATGGTATATCATTTGATTTATGGTACATATGTGATTAATGTTACATATGTGATTGATGATACATATGTGATTGATATGAACAGGACCTGCAAAATTTAGTAGATGCAGTTGTCACACACTGTGAACAACTAGGGTTAGAACTGAATATTAAGAAGACACAGATTATGGTCGCCGCTAGGAAGAAGGAAATATCATATTCTTAAGCAAATGAATCGATACAGTTATCTCAGCTCAGTCATAACATCTGGTGATAGATGCCTTGAAGAGATTAGAACAATAATTGCCATCGCGAAGGTAGCCTTTTGATAGATGAAAAACATACTGACCAATAAAAAGATATCAATTGAAACAAGAAAAAGAGTGTTGAAGTGCTACATAGACCCTGTACTTTTGTATGAATGTGAAGCGTGGACAATGAGCAGTCAAGCTGAAAAACACTTGATGGCTGTGGAAATAAATGCAAAGAATACCATGGACAGACAGAAAAACCAATGAACAAGTCCTTCAAGAAACAAATGAAGATCGTAAACTGATTAGAGTCATTAGACGTAGACAGTCAACATTTTTTGGGCATGTTATGAGAAGAAATGACTTGGATAGCTTGGTGACGACCAGCAAGATTGAAGAGAAGAGACCAAGGGGAAGACCGAGAAGTAAATACCTGGATAGCTTGGCCACGTGGCATGGTCGAGCCAGGAACACGGAGCTGATCCACGACTCTGGTGATCGAGTGAGATGGCAGAACATGACCGCCCACGCTTATCGGCATGGCACATGATGGATGGATGTGATTGATGGTGTATCATGTGATTGAGGATATATTATGTGATTGATTGTACATCATGTGAATAACTATGCAAGCTCTCATACTGATGCCTGTTTCTGTACAGGGTGAACCAGGTTCGGCAGATCCCAACACAGAAGCTGTGGCCTCCATCGTAAAAGAAGTCACCCAGTTTTCTCTCACGTCAGGTTGGTGAAGCAGTCTGTAGCTTTTGCCATCATTCACTTCTCATCATATATTCTCATCATAGAGTGAATTATGTTTCCTCCACTTGATGAGTTCTGTGGACCAGTATTTCTGATTTGCATATATGTGTCTGATGGTCCCACCTTCCCTGGCTAGTGATCACTCTTGGGCCTCATTGTCATTCCGGTGACTACCTGTGGACCTGTCTGACTTGTACCACACGTTTGTCTCTCTTTATCACTCTCTCTACCCCTCCCTCACTCTCTCTCACTCTCTCTCTTTCTCTCTCTCTCCCTTTCACTATCTCACTCTCACTCTCCCTCCCTCATTCTCTCTCTCTAACTCTCCCTCACTCTCTCTCATTCTCTCAACTCCCTCACTCTCTCTCACTGTCTCCCCATCTCCCTCACTCTCTCTCTTTATCTCTCTTACTCTGATGTCTATGGATATATCTTACCAGGCAGAATTTGATTGATTCTTGTTCTTATTTCGTTCACTTGAAATGTGTCAATATATGTTGTCTCTTGTATGAATTTCAGACATGTACCACATGTATGTACGTACATACATCTCTAAAGCAGTCTAGTTTTATGGCATCAGAGACTCGCCGTCAACCCTGCTCCTGTTAGTTAAAACAATTCCACCACATGGAGACCAGGAGTTGGACTTTTGCTGCCAGAGGGGATGAATGCACAAGCCGTTGGGGTATTTTGCCAGGCTGGGCATTCATCCTCAACTCTGCGTCTGCGGGTATTATAACAGCAATGTGGAACCATTTGATTCATTGATTGATGGTAGTGACACCTAATACCCACCCTCCGTTTGACACTGGTCATGACAGTTATGGCCCAGCCACTCTCCTACTATGCCTCATAGCATGTATTCTTCCTCTGCTGCTGCCTTCTGTCTCCCATTGGATGATTGATGGTTCATCATGTGATTTATGGCATATCATGTAATGTATGGTATATCTCATGATTGATGGTTTATCATGTCATTGATGGTATATCTTGTCATTAGTGATGTATCCTGTTATTGATGATATCTCATGTGATTGATGATATATTTTGTTATTGATGGTAGGTTTATCATGTGATTGATGATGCATATGTGATTGATGGTATATCATGTGATTGATGGTATATCATGTGATCAATGATGCATATGTGATTGATGGTATGTCATGTGACTGATGATATATCTTGTTATTGATGGTAGGTTTATCATGTGGTCAATGATGCATATGTTATTTATAATATATTATTTGATTGATAGTAAGTCATGTGGTTGATGGTATATCATGTGATTGATGGTAAGTCATGTGATTGATGGTATGTCATGTGATTGATGGTAAGTCATGTGATTGATGGTATATCATGTGAATGATGGTACATATATTCTATCTCACAATGAAGCTTAAGCCCTGTGTCAGCTCATGCCAACCCATCCTTTCTTTTGCTATCTCCTGTAGCTCCCTCCACGTCTCCCCATACTATTCATCTCTGACTTTAACTTCCTTCTCTATAGGTTTGTGTTACGTATTTAGTTGTTTCTCTTCTTCTTCAGCGTTCCGAGCCATTGAGGTTCTTTGCTGCAGATACAATCCGGCTCCATTCGTCTCTCTGGTGGACCTTCTCTTGCCAGTCGTTGATTCCAAGTGCTTGTAGGTCTGTACATGTATTATCTCTCCACCGCCTTCTTGGTCTACCTTGAGGTCTACAGTCATTTATTTCCAGAGTGTAAGCTAGTTTTGTTTCCCTATTATCTTCCATTCTTTCTATATGCCCCAGCCATTGTAGTCTATTAGCCTTCATGATACCAGTGATTAGCGGGGACTTAAACAGATCATAAATGTCTTTGTTACTTCTTCTTTTCCACTCTCCACTTTGTGTATCCCTAATGGGTCCAAAGATGCGTCTTAAAATTTTGTTCTCAAAGGTTTGTAACAAGGCTTCGTCTCCTTTCGTTGTACTCCAGGTTTCAAAGCCATACAGCACAACTGGTCTGATCAGTGTTTTGTATATTGTGATTTTGGTGTTACGAGATAGCGCCTTTGATTTTAGTAGATGTTGTTTCTCATTTTTATTTAATGGTCTATAGTTCTTAAGAGCTATATTGAGCCAATCCTGATGTACAGAAGCCAATCATGGACAATTAGCAGACAAGTGAGGAATTGTGTGGAAGCTGCAGAGATGTGGTTTTATAGAAGAATGATGAAAACACAGTGAATGGATAGAAAGAGCAATGAAGATATCTTAAAAGAAATCAATTCAAAAGAGAACTGGTTACTCACATAAGAAGAAGACAGTCCACATTCTTTGGGCACGTCATGAGAAAGGAACAGCTGGAATATGTCGTCAAAATGGGAAAGCTTACGTCTGAAATCGGAGTGGGTTTGCCTGATGGCGAGGGACACTGGTAGTAGGGAAAGCGAATCCACACACAAAAATCTGTCGATTTTACTAGAAATAGTAATACGTATATGGACTATGCTTGAGTTCAAATCGAGCGAGCGCCCCAAAAAAATGGGAAAGCTGCAGGGGAAGACCAAGAGAGAGAGAGAGTGCTGGACAGTTTGACATCATGGTATGGAGGAACATTACAGGAGGCTATGGGCAGCCACACAGCATGGGCTATAAGAAGAAGAATTACTTTGCATATGTTGTTGTTTGTCCATCAAGAATGATGATGACCATTCATTTCATCCAGTGGGGTTGAAAGTATGGAGCCGTGATTTCTAATATGGCTGATCTTGCCTATTTTGGCTCGAAATGGTCTTTGACAATGTGAGCAAAGAATGCTTGACGTTCTAGGAGGAAGATCTCCTGCAGTGGTTTTTCTGTCCAGCCTTTTCTTCACAACTCTTACAGTCCTGGTTGCTTCACAAGTGACTGCACCCTTGCGTAAATGTTGTACGCCACAAATTTCGCTCTTTAGCAGCAGTCTCCCAGGTGTCATGATGATGGATGAAGAATGACTTGTGCGATGAATTCGATTAAAGTGAGGAGGAGTTGCACAATTTGTCAAACTCACTGTCTCGCCTGAGTCCATCTGAGTTCAGTGGCAAGATAAGTCAAGACGACTGGAGGCGAATACAGGTGCAGTGAATGACCAGGGCGCTCTTCATGCCTTGCCATGCTGGTTACGGTCCACAACGCTTTGCAGCTAAACGCCGTCTTGCCCATTGAATCATCAATGATTTCTTCCACGCAGTCTGTCAGATCCTGACTTCACTTGCTGGGTATGCATATCCTAGTTCACCGATTGATTTGCATATACTTACATACCTACACACATACGCATGCACATACACATGTATACACGTTAGTTGTTGAGGAAATGGCTTTCTTAAACTCTAGAAACATTTCTAGTATTTTCTCATAGTGCTACTTCTTGTACTCAACAGGAGATTTTGGCAAATCTGCAGCGGACTCTCTGCTGCCGATAGTTCAGAGCCAAAGAGAGAGATACCGTCTGCGGGCACAGGAACTTGAAGCTGTATGTTTGTAGTTGAATAGTTAGAACACAAATAAATGTGTATCTGAGTTGTAATTATAAGTTTGGTGTGTAGTCGAAATGTTGGTCTTTCTGAGATGTATTTGTCTGTTATATATAGATGCAATGATGGTGTATGTGGGATGTGATGATGTGTATCTGAGATATTATGGTGGTGTGTCAGAGATAAAATGGTGGTGTATCTGAGATATTATGGTGGTGTGTCAGAGATGTAATGATGGTGTATGTGAGATTTAATGTAGTGTATCTCAGCTGTAGTGATAAGTTTGTTTTATAGATACAGTTATATTTATGGTATATCCCATCTGCAATGATGACTGGCGTACAGATGTAATGATAAGTTTGTTGTATAGATACAGTTATATTTATGGTGTATCACAGCTGTAATGATGAGTTTGGTGTACAGATGTAATGATAAATTTGTTGTAAAGATGTAATGATGACCTTATTGTACAGATATAATGATAAGTTTGCCCTAATGATAAGTTTTAAAGATGTAATAATAAGTTTATTGTATAGATGCACTGATTATGATGGTATATCTCAACTGTAATGATAAGTTTGTTCTATAGATCCAGTCATCTTTTATGCCTCCCACAGCAAACCCTGAGCCAGCAGCAGCAGGTGATAGTGCTCCAGAATGAGATGGATAAGCTGAGGTCTGACAACGTCAAGCTCTACGAGAAGATCCGGTTCCTGCAGAGCTACCCCAACAAGGTCAGTAGTGTGCACTAAGTAAGTATGGTAACAGGCTCCTTCTCTACCATGAGTCCTAATGGCTATATGGTGCTGGCTCCCAATTTTTAAACCAATGAACAATGGGATAAATAACACAGCCAGCTGCCTTTACTTTCCAGGTAATTTCATGGTACTCACTTTTGGCTGGGTTAGTCTTAGGTCAGAGGTCAGTGTATAAATTCCTGCCTTGACAGGGCAGGAGGCAAACTTGCTAGTTTTTCTTTTCCCTTCGTTGTGGAATGTTGAAGAAGAAGTGTGTGTTTTACTTCATGTATCTGTGTGTATTCTTTGCATTGCCTAGTGCCCTTTAATATTTCCTTAATTCATCTTTGAGTGGTGTCATTTCATTTCTCTATTTGAAACTGTTCAGTGGTTTTGTTATGTTCTATTTTCTGGTTTTAATGTGATTGATGTCAGTTAGTGTTTTTTTATTCAATGAGTGATGTCATTTAGTGTTATTTTTATTCAACTGAGGAGTGGCTGGCCAAGTGGCTTGAACGCCAGACTCTCCTTCAGAAAACCCGGGTTCGATCCCTCGGTAAGGTGTGGGATTATTTTTCTGTCTGGGGCAAAAAGAAAATCCTAACCTGCACAGTTCGCAGCGACTGCTCTAGCCAGGCGGCCTTAATTCCTCAGGCTCAAAGACCCCTCTGCCATACACCGCAAGGTACTATATTGGCAGTAAATAACAGTTTTTATTCAACTTTCAGATAATTTTGTCATTTGATATTGTCTTTAAAAGATGCATTACATTTATTTGGCATATCGACATCATAGATAAAATTAGGAAATGAGCTATATTTGGAAAATACTTAGAAATAAAGGAAAATGACCACAGAGAAGGATGTGAAAAAACTCCTTCAGTAGTGCATGGGCACTATTACATGTGCAGCCAAATCTACAGGTTGATGTGGTGTCTCTGGGTGTATTGTCCTATAGTTGAGTCAACAAGCCAACCTCTATCAAAGTCCTACAGTTGTTATCTTCAAGTCTAAATCTGTGTAAATGTACATACCCCCAGATCAAATATGTTCTTCTAGGTAATTCATTTGACATGAGGGTAATGTTGCAGGTCCACCTGAGCTGAGATTTTCACAGCATATCTGTATACGTCTGTGATGTTCTGCATCTCATGTTCTACATTGTTCACGTTTTGCATCCACCATGTTTTGTATATCTATAGACACAGCAACAAAAATTATTTATCTAAAAAACTATTACCTCAATTTATTTTCAAGGAGATTGGACAGGTATGTATAAAAAGACATTTACATCTTTTATTAATGATTCAGATAATTATTGTTACTGCTTTTTGTCTTTGCTATACATCTTTTTTGTCTTTGCTATACATCTTTTTGTCTCTGCTATGCATCTTTTTGTTTTGCTATACATTGTTTTGTCTCTGCTACACATCTTTTTGTCATTGCTACACATCTTTTTGTCTTTGCTACACATCTGTTTGTCTTTGCTACACATATTTTCCCCCATGCAGGTCTAACAGCATATTTCCAGGCTGTCTGACATCAGACAATATATTTCCACCCTGTTTTAATGTATGCGTTTGCTCGCTTTGAACTCAAGCTTAGTCCATATACTTGCTACTACTTCTAGTACACTAGACTGATTTTTACGTTTGGATTAGCTTTCCCTATTACCAGTGTCCCTCGCCATCAGGCAAACTCATTCCGTCCCCAAGTCAAGGATGAGAAATTAACATTTTACTCCAACTGACTGGTGTAGGGGTTGACCCCGCTACCTCAGCATCAGCACACTGGAAGTTTAAGAGCAAGTGTTCTTATCCATTCAGCCATGCTGACCTCCATGTTCACCCATGTTTTACCAGAGCCCATGTTAGACAGATAGAATTACACTCATTAGATTTTTAAGAGCATGCTTTCTTTCCCATTGCAACATGGGCCTGTGAGACCTGGACATTTACTAAACAAGCTGAACAGCGCATAAACGCCTTTGAATATAAATGTTACAGACGGGTTCTAAGAATATCTTGGATGCAAAAAAGAACAAATAAATCCATACGACAAGATCTGAATATTGAAGAAGGTTAGCTACTAAAGGTGTTAAAACAAAGAAAATTGAAATATTTTGGACACTTTAAACATTATGAAAGTTTGGAGAGAAAAATCATGGAGTGGTATATGCCCAGGAAGAGAGGGAGAGGAAGGCCAAAGAGAAGATGGGTGCAGGATGTAGCAGATGATCTCTAGATGGGTGTATCGGACGCTGGACATCTTCCTTATGACCGAGAAGTTTTCCGGAAGGTTGTTATGGGAGCGAGGCTCTGCGAACAACATGCTATTGAATAAATAAATGAATGAATGAATACAAGAAGCAAAGAAGAGGAACACTATACCCTCCCATGCAGGCTCTACGAGGTGTGTAAAGATGGTTGGCATGTCACTGGCTGCCTCATCCCATTAAAATAAAACTCTTGCAAAATCCAACAAATGATGAATAAGTCTACAAAGGGCTTGGGGTGAGAAGGTTGACAGTTTATGCTTCATCGGGAGAAGAATAAGTGTATGTTTGACCTCATGCTGTATCCCTGTGCATTCTTGGCATTGCTTAATGCCCTTTATTGTTTCGTTAATTCGTCTTTAAGTGGTGTCACTTTATTTCTCATTTTCAAACTTTTCAATGGTTCTGTCATGTTGCATTTTCTGGTTTGAATTTGAACGATGTAATTTAGTGTTATTTTTATTCAACTTTCAGGTAATTTTGTCATTTCATATTTTCTTTAAAAGACGAATTAAACGAATTTGGGATATCAACACAATAGGTAACATGGAGAAATGAGCCTTATCTGGCAAAATACTCAGAAATAAAGGCAAATGGAGAAACGGGCCTTATATGGGAAAATACTCAGAAATAAAAGCGAATGGAGAAATGAGCCTTACATGGGAAAAAACTCAGAAATAAAGGCAAATGGACAAATGAGCCTTATATGGGAAAATACTCAGAAATAAAGGCAAATGGAGAAATGAGCCTTATATGGGAAAATATTCAGAAATAAAGGCAAATGGACAAATGGGCCTTATATGGGAAAATACTCAGAAATGAAGGCAAATGGAGAAACGAGCCATATATGGAAAAATACTCAGAAATAAAGGCTAATGTAGAAATAAGCCTTATATGGGAAAATACTCAGAAATGAAGGCAAATGGAGAAATGCACCTTATATGGGAAAATATTCAGAAATAAAGGCAAATTGAGAAATGGGCCTCACATGGGAAAATACTCAAAAATAAAAGCAAATGGAGAAATGGGCCTTATATGGGAAAATATTCAGAAATAAAGGCAAATGGAGAAATGAGCCTTATATGGGAAAATACTCAGAAATAAAGGCAAATGGAGAAATGAGCCTTATATGGGAAAATACTCAGAAATAAAGGCAAATGGAGAAATGAGCCTTATATGGGAAAATACTCAGAAATAACTGCAAATGGAGAAATGAGCCTTATATGGGAAAATACTCAGAAATAAATGCAAATGGAGAAATGAGCCTTATATGGGAAAATACTCAGAAATAAAGGCTAATGAAGAAATGAGCCTTTTAAGTTATATGGGAAAATACTCAGAAATAAAGGCAAATGAAGAAATGAGCCATATATGGGAAAATACTCAGAAATAAAGGCAAATGAAGAAATGTGCCATATATGGGAAAATAATCAGAAATAAAGGCAAATGAAGAAATGAGCCTTATATGGGAAAATACTCAGAAATAAAGGCAAATGAAGAAATGAGCCTTATAAGTTATATGGGAAAATACTCAGAAATAAAGGCAAATGGAGAAATGAGCCTTATATGGGAAAATATTCAGAAATAAAGGCAAATGGAGAAATGGGCCTTATATGGGAAAATACTCAGAAATAAAGGCAAATGGAGAAATGAGCCTTATATGGGAAAATACTCAGAAATAAAGGCAAATGGAGAAATGAGCCTTATATGGGAAAATACTCAGAAATAAAGGCAAATGGAGAAATGAGCCTTATATGGGAAAATACTCAGAAATAACTGCAAATGAAGAAATGAGCCTTATATGGGAAAATACTCAGAAATAAATGCAAATGGAGAAATGAGCCTTATATGGGAAAATACTCAGAAATAAAGGCTAATGAAGAAATGAGCCTTTTAAGTTATATGGGAAAATACTCAGAAATAAAGGCAAATGAAGAAATGAGCCATATATGGGAAAATACTCAGAAATAAAGGCAAATGAAGAAATGTGCCATATATGGGAAAATAATCAGAAATAAAGGCAAATGAAGAAATGAGCCTTATATGGGAAAATACTCAGAAATAAAGGCAAATGAAGAAATGAGCCTTATAAGTTATATGGGAAAATACTCAGAAATAAAGGCAAATGGAGAAATGAGCCTTATATGGGAAAATACTCAGAAATAAAGGCAAATGGAGAAATGGAGCATTATATGGGAAAATACTCAGAAATAAAGGCTAATGGAGAAATGGGCCTTATATGGGAAAATACTCAGAAATAAAGGCAAATGGACAAATGAGCCTTATATGGGAAAATACTCAGAAATAAAGGCAAATGGAGAAATGAGCCTTATATGGGAAAATATTCAGAAATAAAGGCAAATGGACAAATGGGCCTTATATGGGAAAATACTCAGAAATAAAGGCAAATGAAGAAATGAGCCTTATATGGGAAAATACTCAGAAATAAAGGCAAATGGAGAAATGGGCCTTATATGGGAAAATACTCAGAAATAAAGGCAAATGGAGAAATGGGCCGTATATGGGAAAATACTCAGAAATAAAGGCAAATGGAGAAATGAGCCTTATATGGGAAAATACTCAGAAATAAAGGCAAATGGAGAAATGAGCCTTATATGGGAAAATACTCAGAAATAACTGCAAATGGAGAAATGAGCCTTATATGGGAAAATACTCAGAAATAAAGGCAAATGGAGAAATGGACCTTATATGGGAAAATACTCAGAAATAAAGGCAAATGGTAGAAATGAGCATTATATGGGAAAATACTCAGAAATAAAGGCAAATGGAGAAATGAGCCTTATATGGGAAAATACTCAGAAATAAAGGCTAATGTAGAAATGAGCCTTATATGGGGAAAAAACTCAGAAATAAAGGCAAATGAACAAATGAGCCATATATGGGAAAATACTCAGAAATTAATTCAAATGAAGAAATGAGCCATATATGGGAAAATACTCAGAAATAAAGGCAAATGAAGAAATGAGCCATATATGGGAAAATACTCAGAAATAAAGGCAAATGAAGAAATGTGCCATATATGGGAAAATAATCAGAAATAAAGGCAAATGAAGAAATGAGCCTTATATGGGAAAATACTCAGAAATAAAGGCAAATGAAGAAATTAGCCTTATAAGTTATATGGGAAAATACTCAGAAATAAAGGCAAATGGAGAAATGAGCCTTATATGGGAAAATACTCAGAAATAAATGCAAATGGAGAAATGGGCCTTATATGGGAAAATACTCAGAAATAAAGGCAAATGGAGAAATGAGCCTTATATGGGAAAATACTCAGAAATAAAGGCAAATGGAGAAATGAGCCTTATATGGGAAAATACTCAGAAATAAAGGCAAATGGAGAAATGAGCCTTATATGGGAAAATACTCAGAAATAAAGGCAAATGGAGAAATGGGCCTTATATGGGAAAATACTCAGAAATAAAGGCAAATGGAGAAATGGGCCTTATATGGGAAAATACTCAGAAATAAAGGCAAATGAACACAGAGAAAGATGCATTTTTGTTTGCTCACTCACTTTGAACTCAAGCGTAGTCCATACACGTGCTACTACTTCTAGTGCACTGGACTGATTTTTGTGTGTGGATTAGCTTTCCGTGATATCAGTGTCCCTCATGATTAGGCGTACTCACTCCAATTTCATAGGTACTTGTAATTTACGTGCCCAAGTCAAGGACGAGAAGTTAACATTTTAGTCCAGCTGACCAATGTAACCCACTACCTCGGCATTAACACACCAGTTGTTTAAGAACGAGCTCTCTTATCTATCCAGTCATGCTGAACTCCAGAAAGAATTATGTTGTATGCGGAAAGTATAAATAGCTGGAAATAAAAATTCTAGCAACATCAGTTTGATTAAAACATCAGATGACAGAGGGGGTTGAAGTATCGTGGACACCGACATCTACTCCACAACAGGCATTCGAAGAAGAAGATGTTTTCTTTATTGATCTTTGAGTTGTACTTCTTTTGTGTGATTTCTTGATCCGACTTCCAGTGACTATTCTGTGCTTTTTATTTCATCTATCTTTGAGTGACTATTTTATGCTGTTTGGGTCGCAATACGAGTGACTATTCTGTGCTTTTTAAAATCTAACTTAGGGTGACTTTCTTTTGTATTCTGTCTTCATAGGTGTTATGTTCATTGTTATGTGTACCATATAATGAGAAATGTGAAATCAAGTCATTTGCATAAGTATCATGGGCAGTTGTTTCCTTTGTATGTTTGTATCTTACAAGCTGTAGATTTATTTCCCCTCAATTTATTGTCAAGAATAAGAAAAATACTGACAAGATCTGAACATTGAAGACTGGCTAATAAATGGCAGCATTTCTTGCCTGGCATATGTTGTTGAATCTCATCAGGTGCATACTGCAATAATTGATTGCTCAAATATATCTAAGCATTGTTGATTAAATGAACGAACAGACTTTATTTTTGAAGGGTAACAAATTGGGCACGCAGGCCTGTCTTACATTCGGCCCTTCCAACCACTCATCTTTCGTTCATCAGTGCATAGTACATTCACATAGGAAAAAAAAAACATTGTCAAATGAATGTTGTAAACATAAAAAATGCATGTTACCACGATATGAGACAAATCCCCCAGCCACACACCCATCCCCTAACCATCCGCATGTCCCCCACACACAAATCCACCACCCAACCACACGCATATCCCCAGGCACATACATACCCCCATCAATCCATCCATCCATCCATCCATCCATCCCCCACCCACACATCCCACACACACCACCACCTACACCTCCCCACCCACATACACACAAATCTCCCACCCACACACAACCCAGGCACGCATGCATGCACCAACCCACACATCCCCCCACCTTCACACATCTCCCCACCCACACACAAACATCCTCCACCAATCCCATAACCTACCAACATTCACCCACCAACATATCCTCCACCACCCACCTCCAACCACCCAGCCAGACACACATCCCCCAGCCGCACATCCCCCACCCACACACATCCCCCACCAACTCACACATCTACTAAGGTTATCAAGTTCGTTTTGTACAGAGCTCTCTAAGTCACTACGGTTCTCATGACTAGTGTATATAGTGCAGTCATCTGCAAATAGATCACACGAAGTATTGAGATATAAAGGAAGATCGTTAATATAAACTGCAAAAAGCAGCGGACCTAGTATTGAGCCCTGAGGCACACCAATATTAAGTTGTGTGGGCCTTGACAGACAGCTATTGAAGGACACTACTTGTTGTCTGTCGGATAAAAATGACGTATTTAGGTTCACCATACCATACTGATGCTAGTCTGTATTTGTTTTAATTTTCTTATTAAAATATCATGACCAACCATATAAAAGGCCTTTTATATGCTGTGTAATGCTGTGTTCAGAGACGGTGGAAAGAACGCAGGCAATGAATTACCTGGGGATACGGTTTGATCGAAGCCTTGCTTATAATGTGCACATACACCAGGTGATAACAAAGGCCAAGCGGGGTTTGGCAGCGATGCGGGTGATGGCGGCAGCAAACTGTGAGCAGCGCCATCTATGTCTTCTGTACGAGGGGCTGGTCATGTCTGTTTTGGAGTATGCAATGGCAATCCTGACTCTCAGCCATAAGCAGATAGAAAGGATGGAAAGGATACAGAATGAAGCTATGCGCATTATTCTTGGATGTACAAGAGATACAGCATGCAGGGCGATGCGCTACCTTCTTGATTTTCCAACCATTGAAGAGAGAATACAAGTTTGCAGGGCACGCGCCTACCTCAGAATTAACGCAAACACACAACATCCACTGCATAGTGAAATTAGGAAGGTGAAGGGCAGCAGGTTAAAAAGAGGACGGTCGTGGATGGGTCAAGCCGAAGACATTCTTCAACAGGTGTGTTTACTGGATGACTTAAAACCTGGCGAGGAGTGGGTGCAAGTGCCAACAGACTTCTGCACATCCTTTTCAGTTTGCATCCAACTAGATAGAAAATGCAGACAAGAAAATCCGGCTGCTGTTGAGGCTGAAGTACAAGTGTTGATTTTCGAGAATTTGCTAGACGGTGACGTGGTCATCTACACAGATGGGTCGGTCGTCCAACATGTGAGAAGCTCATGGGCCTTTACAGCTCGGGCCGGAGGGAGAATTGTGAAGGAGGACTCTGGTGCTTTCACTGAAACCACAAGTAGCCTGACCATGGAAGTCATGGCAGTAAGTAAAGCAATAACATGGCTCGAGACACAGACATTCACTAGGGCTTGTTTCCGTAGCGACTCAATGAACATGATCAAGAGGATAGAGGAGGGGTCGATCCGAAGAGAATGGTTGCTGCCTCTGAAGCGGTCTCGGCTGGCAAAGATTAGTTTCATCTTCGTGCCAGGGCATGCGGGAGTACAAGGAAATGAGCGGGCTGACAAGCTCGCAGGTGAGGCTACTGTGGAGGGCGGACGGGCCATGGACCAGGCTGACATTCTGAATGCTCTACGAGAAGTGAGACTTTTGCGAGAACCAAGTGATGACTGTGAATCTACAACAATGGCCAGACTGCGAGAGCAGCAAATTAAAAGAGGGGTGGCCAAACAAGAACACTACACAGGAAGCCAAAGAAGATTGATAAACCAACACAGAACTGGCGTCGTTAGCCGCTACACACTGCGGGATTTGCTGAGGAGGGGATCCGAGCACTTATGGACTGAATGGTTTGATGTGCAACGAGGATGATCTGTCGACTAACTAACTAACTAACATAAAAGGCCTTTTTAAAGTCTAAAAATACTGCTCCACAAATGTTGCCATTGTTGATACAAAGATGCCAGTTATCGGTCATTTTTGTTAGGGCTCTATGGCAATAATATTTAGGTCGAAACCCAGATTGACTGTCAATTATTAGGTTGTTGTCAATTAAATGCTGCAATTTTTATTTTATGTATGTGTTTTTCTAATGGTTTTGATAGCGTGGATAGTAAGGAAATGGGTCTATAATTACCCAAGACGCTATTATCAGTTGAGCCATTTTTAAGTAGAGGATCAACTTTAGCAATTTTAAAGGCAGATGGAAAGTAGTTTTTGGACAGGCACTGGTTAAATATGAATGTTAAGGACTCACTAATAATTGGTGCAGCACAGCGAATAATTCTATTACTGATACCATCTAGGCCTTCTGAATTTGTTGCTTTGAGATTTGAGAAATATTTATATACTTCTGCAACAGACATCATGGGAATCTCAGGGGGAATATTTCTAGAGCATTTCCCTTCACAGAATGATGACAGTGAGCTTAAATTACATGCTGAGTCTGGTACTGAGGACTTTAGATTCTCTATTCCTGATTGAAAGAAGCAACTGAAATCCTCGCATGTTATAGTGCTTGGTATTGCTGACTCTGACAAGTGTTTCTGTTGGTTAGCGAGTTAATAGCCTTCCATATACTTGTGTTATTTGATTTATTTACAATCAAATTTTTGAAATGTTCTTTCTTTTTCCTACGAATTTCATATTTAACTTTATTTCTTAGTCTGCGATAATTGATAAAATCTTATTTTTGTGCGCTGTATCTTGTTCTCTCATGGTTTCGAGAACTTCACTAGTCACCCATGGAGATTTATGTTGATTCTTGACTCGAACGCCTGTAACTGGCACATGTTTATCAAACACACTGTAGACTGTCTTTGTCCAGTAAGCTAGTGCATCATCCGGATCAAGAAGTTGGTAAACATGTTCAAGGGCTGCATTTTTTAAGTCGTCTAAAAATAAACTTTATTAGGCGATTCCAGCCATGACTATGTAAACAGAAAGACTTCCTGTTAAATCTTAGACTTCCGTGGGGATAATGTTCTCCACCTTCGAACAATACCAGTAACTATGCACTTAGAAGCCAAAGTATTCTTGATTTATTCACTTCAAATGATATATAACTCTGTAGCATGCACCTGACGAGATGCAGCGGAGATATGCCAGGCAAGAAATGGTGCAATATATTGTTTGTGGCTTCTGTGTTTACATTCTCTAAGGGACATTGCTTTTGAAACAGTATCATGTCTGGGAAATTGAAATACTTTGGCCATATAAACGGCACAGTGGCTGGGAGAGAACAGTCATGGAAGGCATGGTTCCTCGATGGAGAGGCATGGGTCAACCAGCATGGAGATCGACACAGGACACTGCAGACATCTTGGGCATAAGAGGCAGGAGGCTGGAGACATTCCAGAGACCAAGAGGCTTTGTGGCCAACCATAATGAGAGCAATGTTCTACATGATCATGATAGTTGTGAAGAAATGGCTCAGCTATAAACATTTGTTATTGATTTGTTTCAGCTTTGAGTTATGATTTTTATGATGTCCACATGACATAAATATTGATTTCCGTCAACTCTTTGACAGGGCTCCGCTGTGGATGATGTTACCACCAACTACTCATCTCAGTACGAGGAGAGACTTGACCCATTTACATCTTTCAGTCGAAAGGTAATGCCAGTTACAGTTGGATTACACATGGACAAAAATAGATGTTTGTATATCATAAAAATGAAAATTCTTCTTTCATGTATTCCAATTTCATTATCAGGCATGGTTTTAATTATGTGGCGGTTGTTAAAATGTTGTAATACACTAGAGATCCCATCACATTGCAACATACTTAGAAATGAAGAGGCTGGCAGATTGGCAAAGGAAGGTGGAAGACTACCTCAGCCTGATGTAGACACAGTCTATAATGAGACCAGGAGGTTTAAAAGAAGCAGTTAAAAAACCAAATCAGAGCATCCAAGCCACCGGAAAGATGATACATATTGCCAACTCCACTGAAGAGAACAAGTTGCAATCTTGAGACTTCACACAAACCATAACAGTCTGAAATATTACATGCTTCATAAAGATGGAAGATACTGATGAATGTAATTATGGAAGTGGTAAATTGAAAGCTAGATGCTGCAGGAGTATCAAACATATGCAGCACAGAGACAGTCTACACCCGCTCCATTTGTGGACATTTCAACAAACTCAAATTGACTGCAGCTTTCTTGTAACATTTAGACTGACATCTGAAGATGTAGATGTATACTTACTTGATTGCACAGTGGTTAGCATGCTTGCCTGTCAGCCCAATGGACATGTGGTCAAGTCCGAGTTTTTACAATTGACCTAGGCTCCCAGGTCGACCCAGCCCAACTTGAGTACCAACAAATGTCCTTGGGAGTAGAAGCAGCGACAGGGTATTGACCACATGACCCTTCTAGTGCTGATTGACCTAAACAACCTATAGGGCTAGTGGGAGCGTGTGGAAGGGCTCAAAAAAAGCTTTATCATTATCACCATTGCTTCCCTGCTTATGGGAATATCCTGAGTGCTGTGATGTCAGTTCTTGGCTTGACTTAACTCAGCCATTGCTTCTCTTGAGGTTACTCTGCTTGTTGGACTCCCCATTTAATTATTCAGGTCACCATTAACTGACAATCTCACCATTAACTGACAAACTCCCCATTAACTGACAGAATCACCATTAACTGACAAAATCACCATTAACTGACAAAATTACCATTAACTGACAAGCTCGCCATTAACTGACAAAATCACCATTAATTGACAAAATCACCATTAACTGACAAAATCACCATTACCTGACAAACTTACCATTAACTGACAAACTCACCATTCACCAATCTTCATTAGGAGCTTAATCTTTAGTAGACATTGGTGATCATACTCTCCATCCCTCTCTATCATCTGATATTGACATAAAGTTGGTGTTGCTTGTTGTTCTTTTGTTTAAGTTTTCCACAAATATATATTTTCCTGTGTTCATTTGTTTAAGTTTTCCACATATATTTTATGTGTTTATTTAAGTTTTCCATATGCATTTGTTGCTGCGTTCTGTTGCTTAAGTTTTCCATATACATGTGTTGCTGCATTCTTTTGCTTAAGTTTTCCATATGCATTTGTTGCTGTGTTCTTTTGCATAAGTTTTCCATATACATTTATTGCAGTGTTCTTTTGCGTAAGTTTTCCACATGCATTTTTTTTTCTGTGTTCGTGTGTTTATGTTTTCCACATACATCTGTCTCTGTGTTCTGCTGCCTCTCCTGCCAAGTATTTCCTCACATATGGGTAATTTCTCTGTTCAGTCTCCTCTGTTGATATGCCACATACATTTCTCTTGTCTGATAGTTTTGGGAATGATAACACCTGCAGCTGTCAATAACCCAGTTTGTATTGTCGTGTATACCCATGATATTCTTAACATGCTTCTCTGTCCATGATGTTCTTAATATTCTTCTCTGTCCATGGTATTCTCAACATGCTTCTCTGTCCATGATATTCTCAACATTCTTCTCTGTCCATGATATTCTCAACATTCTTCTCTGTCCATGATATTCTCAACATGCTTCTCTGTACATGATATTCTCAACATTCTTCTCTGTCCATGATATTCTGAACATTCTTCTCTGTCCATGGTATTCACAACATGCCTCTCTGTGCATGATATTCTCAACATTCTTCTCTATCCACAATATTCTCAACAATCTTCTCTGTCCACAATATCCTCAACATTCTTTTCTGCCCATGATATTCTTAACATTCTTCTCTGACCACGATAATTTCAACATCCTTCTCTGTCAACAACTTTCTCAACATTCTTCTCAGCCCACAATATTGTCAATAATCTTCTCTACTCATGATATTCTCAAAATTCTTATAAAAACCCACAGTTTCACTACTTCACTTGCCTACACCATTTTATGACATATTGTCCAGCAATCACATCCATACAGAAGAACCAGCCACGCACAAGTTGTCAGTAAATAGATGGGTGTGCTTGTGGTGGTGTATGTGTTTTCATAAACTATTAAAACCACCATTCCTATTGGTTACCAGATCCACTATATGCCAGATTTTGTTGTCTCCATCCACAGGAGAGGCAGAGGAGATACCTAGAGCTGAAGCCGTACGACAAGATTACCCTCAGCATGGTCAGTTGTAGGCACGTTTGCTCTTGTTATTGAAAACTTGTTCACTGAAATTATCAGGTTCTGTGTTGTCTTTACCCGGACATGGTACGTGTAGATCAGCATGGCCGAATGAATAAGAAAGCATATTCTTAAACATCCAATGTGCTGATGCCGAGGTAAGGGGTTCAACCCCTACACTGGACAGATGGACTAAAATGTTGACCAATATTCCTTGACTTGGGGACATAAATTACAAGTACCTCTGAAGTCAGAGTGGGTTCACCTGATGGCGAGGGACACCGTTAATCGGGAAATCTAATCCACATGCAAAAATTCAGTCCAGCACTACTAGAAGTAGTTTGTTTGGACTACGCTTGAGTTCAAAGCGAGCAAGAGCCAAAAAAATCATGGTACGTAATGCACTGGTAAACATGTGCACTGTCAGTCTCTCCACCCCCATTTGAAGTGGGACTTGTTGTTTTCTGTACGCGTGCTTGTGGAGTCGGCACACCCTGGAAAAATGGGTATCAGAAACTTCTCAGGAAAGAAAATGTGGGACATTTTATGCCTTGTGTTATTATCTGATGTTTCTGGGTAATGGCTCAGATTGTTAAACTGTTCTGTTCTACATCTAAGATTGAACCTCTCCTTCACTTCTTGGTTTGCTGGAATCTGTCTAATTCACTCCCCCATCTCTTGATTTGCTAGAATCTGTCTAATTCTCTCCCTCACCTTTTGATTTGCTGGAATCTGTCCAGTTCTCCTCCTAAATTCCACACTGGCAAATTGTAGCTGACTATTATTGAATTTGTGAATTTCAGATGGAGACCGTGAATCATAAGAGACACCATCTCATCACAGGTCCTGTCTCATCTTAATTTGTAATCCACTTCTTCAATTTCAGGGCCGCCTGATCATGGGAAACAGCACAGCGCGTGTCTTTGCATTCTTCTACACAGTCATCCTGCATGTTCTGGTGTTCTTGGTGAGTACACACTTGTGGAAGTCATGGTAACACAGTGGCTGGTGCTTCTGTCTGCAGCCCTATGATCATGTCTGCCAGCCCCCATGGAGGCAGGTATTTAAACTGACCCCAATCAAGGCGGGTCTTTAAGCTGACCCCTATCGAGGCAGTTCTTTAAATTGACCTTGACTCCCAGCTTGACCTTGCCTAACAAGGGTATCAGGAAATATCCTGGGAAGTAAAGTCAGCTGGTATGTTAATGATCACGTCACTCGTTGAATGCTGATTGGTCGATAAAGATGTGGGGCTGGCATCATATATTCAGTCCACCTGAAAGCATTGAAAAGGGTGCTTGGATTTGTTTACAGCATGTCTTGTGCTGTTTATCCTCATCTAGTTTACTGCTATCTATGTGAAATGTGTGTGCAGCATGTCTTGTGCTGTTTATCCTCATCTAGTTTACTGCCATCTATGTGAAATGTGTGTGCAGCATGTCTTGTGCTGTTTATCCTCATCTAGTTTACTGTCATCTATGTGAAATGTGTGTGCAGCATGTCTTGTGCTGTTTATCCTCATCTAGTTTACTGTCATCTATGTGAAATGTGTGTGCAGCATGTCTTGTGCTGTTTATCCTCATCTAGTTTACTGCCATCTATGTGAAATGTGTATGCAGCATGTCTTGTGCTGTTTATCCTCATCTAGTTTACTGTCATCTATGTGAAATGTGTGTGCAGCATGTCTTGTGCTGTTTATGCTCATCTAGTTTACTGTCATCTATGTGAAATGTGTGTGCAGCATGTCTTGTGCTGTTTATCCTCATCTAGTTGAGTTTACTGTCATCCATGTGGAATGACAGGGGAAACCACATTTATCTTCCCAGAACTAGTTTACAGGCAGTCACAACGCTGGATTCATGATGGACTGACATTCTCAAGACATGTCTTAAGGTGTTTGAATCTTCGGTAAGGTGATGGATTTTTTTTTTCTGTTGAGGGAAAAATAAACCCCTAACCTGCACAGTTTGCGGCAACTGCACTAGCCAGGCGGCCTTAATCCCTCAGGCTGTCCTGCACCATAAAAATATTATAGGCAGTAGTGACAGTTTTTTACATATGAGTTAATCATATATACATTTCACCAACAAACTGAAGAAGATGGAGGGTCACCTTTTGGGGGTTCCAATGGCCAAACGATAGAGAAGTTTTCATGTTGATAGTCTAGGAAAGGTATTCCAAGCAGGATAAGCTCAAGATGTGTCCAGTAGCCAAGGAGCTGTATGCTTGAGATTGTCAGTCGTCAACAAGAACTCTTGGCCAAACATCACAGTTTGTGTACATGAGCTGAGATCCTTCATGCTAGATCTCCAGCAGTCAGTAGCACAAGTCAACATGAGGAAGTAAATGTGCTGAAGGAAATGCACAAGTGGGAAAAATACACAAGGGAAATGAGTGGAGACAGGAACAATATGTGAAAGAATGAATGGTTTATTCTGTGCTATAACTGTGCCAATCTCGAATTGTGATGATCTGTCCTTGAAATGCTGCTACATGGTACCAACATTGAAAACAACAATATATGGAGACACAAAGAGAATATATAGTTTTTGTAAGATACAACTGGCCCAGGTGCTGTCACCAAACTCAGACTGAGAAGGACGAGGGTTGCTTGCAAGAAGTGGATGAGCTCAACACAGCCACTGAGGTGAAACAGTCACGTTAAACAGGCTTGCTCAAGCCAGAAATGAGCTGTTCTGGTATGTCAGAGATCTAGATAGGGTAACCATTCACAACATGAATACATAAGTCCTTTGATGTGATGATCTTTTGCTTACTATGTGCAACTGTAATTGCTGCATTCTGTGTGTACAAATGTGATTGATGTATCGCCTGTGTATAGATGTAATTGATGTCATCTGTGTGATCAGATGTGATTGCTGTAATTTGTGTGTACAGATGTCCTTACTGTAATCTGTGTGTACTGCTGCCATTGCTGTAATCTGTGTGTACAGATGTCATTGCTGTAATCTCTGTGTACAATTGTTATCCACATATGCAGGTACTGTACAAGCTGGCGCACACTGAGTCATGCAAACGTGACATGGCCGCCGACTGGCAGCAGAGGTAATCCTTGACATTGTTGTATTGTGTATAACTGGAAAAGTCACTCATGTGTTTATTGAGCTTAACTTGAAAAACTCATTCATGTTTTGTATGGAGCATATCTGGAGAACTCATTAATGTTTGATATGAGCATATCTTGACAACTCATTAATGTTTGATATGAGCATATCTGGAGAACTCATTAATGTTTGTATGGAGCATATCTGGAGAACTCATTAATGTCAAGGGTTCCAAGATGGCGGACAAACCTCAGCACGACCTCCCCATGGCATGGACAATTATGATTTGGGCTGGGAAGATGATCTAGGAGCACTAAGTGTTGCTCAACAAGTAGATCTTAACCAGTTTAAGATAAAAACACGCATTAGTATTGAGTCCTACTTGCAGGATCATCCTGAAGTAGAATGTCTAATTGCTGGCTTTCTTAGTGATGTCCTTACGAAGCGACCAGAGAGTATTCGTGAATTTGCTGCGGAATATTTAACAAACCCATCCTTGCCAGAAATTCTGGAAAAACAGTTGGCTGGACGCCAGGAGAAGCTAAAACAAAACCATGTCATCCAAGGCTTGTCATAAAACCTGAGTCACCTGTAAGATCAATAGATTATAGTGCCGACACTCTCAGATGAACGTTGGTGTATTTCTTTAAATCAACAGTTGCATTTATACATTTACACAGTAGATGTTGCACTCAGAAATCCAATTTTACGATAATGTTTACATATGTATTGCTTTATTTGTTTTCAGTTTAAACAAAAAAGAAATTTATGAATAAAATATTCCTTTAAATTTTGATAAGAGTCCTATTATTCTTCTTCTTCTTTTGTTCGCTTGAAATGTGCCTATAACTGCAATGTTGTCTCTTGTATGAATTTCACTATCTTTCTTAGTTCACTCAGTGGTCCATACAGTTTATCTTCCCCTGTTGTGTCTCCAGGCCAGAAGGTTTGCCTATATATATCATATGTTGGGCAGTCGTGGAGTAAGTGATCTGCTGTCTGCGGCGCCAATCCACATGTGCACATGGCTGATTCACCAATCTTGAATTTTGTGTACATGTGGTTCCGTAATCTATTGTGTCCTGTTCTGAGGCGCAGAATAATGACTTGTTATGGTCTGTCCATGAGGTGGTAGTCATCTGGAGCAGGTTTTGATGGCTTTCTGTTGGATTTTATCATTCTTTTCTTTTAGTGGTATGTAACTAGTACATCAGGTTGTTCTTCTTTTGCTCCTTCCTTAGCCAATCAATCAGCTCGATGAGAGTCCTATAATGATAAGATCTTGTGATGTTTGGCATGCAGTATCACATCTTGACCTGACGTTATGGTGAAGAAGTGTTATGGCATCTTCTTCTTCTTACAGTTCATGCCGTATGGCATTGGTGATCATGTCTGTCCACAGCCCTCTGTCTTGTGTGCTGTCAATCATTTCTGATACCGATGTTCCTCCATGCCATGCTGTCAAACTGTCTAGCAACTTCTCTGTTGGTCTTCTCTTATCACATTCAACTTTCCAATTGTGATGACATACTCCTGCTTTCCCCTTCTCATGACATGCCCAAAGAATGTGGACTGTCTTCTTCTGATGTTAGAAACCAGTTCTTTTTGTGAGTTATGGCAAATAGAACGAAAATATGTATGTTTTTCTTATCACTGTTTCACATATTTACAAGAGACTGCACAAATCTAGGAATAGTACACAGGGGTGCTTTTTCAGCGCTAAATATTTGTGCATTGTATGAACAGCAGAACATGGTTGCTCAAAGGTGAATGACCATTTGTATTTTTATTTTAATATCTCTATGAGTTCCCCCATATTTATCTACATGGCAACTTTAACAATGTAATTGTGCTTGGTGAATTTGTTTTTTTGTTTGTTCTCTCCAGCAGAACTAAATTCCTTTCTTTCCATATAAAACGTGGTATTAAGTGGCAAGACAAAATCATAAATACTGAAGAATTTGAAAGGTCTGATTGTGTGACAGTTTGTTCCACGCTCAGTCTTCGTAGACTTAGATGGATAGGACACATTGGGAGGATGGATGACGGTAGATTACGAAAGGGCATCTTTTTTTTATGGGTAAAAGAGCTCGGGGTCTGCCTCTACTAAGACACAAAGATGTGTGTAAGCAGAACATGATTGATACAGGCTTAATTATTGCACGATGGGAGCAAGTCGCCGTGTTGCATGGAGGGCAAAGATCAGAAATGGAAATGACCTTGTGTTCGCATGCATCCATTGTGGATGAACATTTACAGCGCAAATTGGCCTGATCAATCAAATTCGCTACTGATGTAAAATAAATAGAGGGTGGCATAAAAACACATGAGGAAGAGAATTAGAAGCATAGATGGGGAGGTCATGGAGGGAGCTGCAGGAGATGGCACATGTGCCATGTGTTGGTTGGAGGGAACTATCTTCCAATGGGGAATAAAGGGCAGAGGAAGAATAACAAATTCAAGCACTGTTGTATGACTTGTTGTCCCCAGTTTACAACATGCCTTGAAAAAAAAACAGCTATTTCAGGTTTTGAGTTCTTATTTTTGCAGGTTATGTCTTTTCATGAATTCCTTGAAAGAGGCTAATGAAGCTAGAATATTATATACAATAATAAGAAAGAGACAAACAGCTTTCTTTGGTCATGTGATGAGAGAGGCATTGGAGAATACTATGACAACTGGAAGATAAATGGGAAAAGATGCAGACCAGGAGAAATGATTTTGGATGGAGTGAGATGGTGGCATGAAGGAATATCATCAGCAGAGTTGATCCAGAACACCAAAGACCAGGGGGATGAGTGGTCTCGCGGTATGGTGTCCGCCTGAAGTGCTGGAGGTTCCTGGTTCAAGCCATGGTGAGGGCCGGGATTTTTTCATGTGGACTTCTAGTAACAAAATTTTCCCTGGTCTCTGAGTAGTGAGATCAGACGCCCGTGTGTATTGGTGTGCATGTAAAAAAATCTCTTGACAGTTGGAAATCGAAAAAGAGTAGCCTAACGGCGCTGCCCTGGCAAAATTTCAAGTTAAAAATCTACCCAAAGTATTTCAGGATCCTCGCCAGTGCTACGGAGTTCATGCACTAAGCTGAGTTTCTCCAGACTCAGGTTTGAGTTAGGAGTAGAACGGATCACTTATGGGTTACACCTGTGTGCCGTGATGTTGATTCCGTCAACTAAACTAAAAGCATTAATGTTTGTATGGAGCAAATCTTGACAACTCATTAATGTGTGTTTGTGACGATGAAGCACAGAGCTACAGAGACACTTAATGAAAGAGACAGAGAGAAAGAGAAGATGTTGGAGAGAAGGTCAAGGCAGCCCAATGACAGGTGCTGCTTTAAGGGCGTCAGGCCTTCACATATTCTAGGTTAAGGACAACTGGCCAGGTGGCCAGTTTATGAGCTGTACTGGTCCTGCCACTGGTGGGGGATTGAACCCAAGCAACGGCCTTGGCAAGTGAGTGGAACAGCTAGCAGGTCACCAAGAGAGAGAAAGGATCATATTGTAAGAGTGAGAGAAAACAGTGACAGGGGGAGAAAGTGGGCGTTAATGTGTTACATTGCCACTTCTCTCTTACCCTTCCTTTTTCCTTTCACTCCCTCCTCCCCCCCCCCCACCTCATTTTCTCTGGGCCTCTTACCTCTCCCTTGATCCCCTTCAATACCCCAATTTCACCCTCCCTCTCCTGCCCAGGACCAAACCCTCTACACCTTCCTCTCTCCCCTTCTTTCTCCAAACTCATCCCCCTCCCTCTATCTCTTCCTCTTCTCTTTTCTCCAAACCCACCCCCCTCCATCTCCTCCTCTTCTCCTTTCTCCAAACCGACTCCCCCTATTTCTTCCTTCCCTTCTTTCTCCAAACTTACTCCCCCTCCCTCTATCCCCCCCCCCCTTTTCTCCAAACCCACTCCCCATCCCTCTATCTCTTCCTCTTCTCTTTTCTCCAAACCCACTCTTCTCCTTTCCCCAAACACACCATCTCCATCTCTTCCTTCCCTGCTTTCTCCATACCCACTACCCCTCCCTCTATATTTTCCTTTCCTCCTTTCTCCAAACCCATGCCTCCCTTTTCAGATAGTCTGAACAAAGAGTTTTTCTTTTTCCATCAGATATTCAGAACATATGATAAAAGTCCATGGAACAGAGGCGGACCACCACACGAACTGAGCCGGTTCTGCTTACAGATGACCATCAGATGTCTCTACTTGTGGGCGAACAATTCACTTTCCATTCTCCTTATATGTTTCACCCTTATGATTTGTTTTTTTATTTCTTTTATTGAAAGAAATGTGTAATCATAAAAGTAAATTGCATTACTCGTCTTTGGTGTGTGCGCCAGCCTGTCTGCCCTTTGAGCAACATATGAAGGATTTGAATAATGAAGACACAAACAATAGATTACATGATTTACTGCCTGGCATATTTCATTGCATCTCGTCAGGTACATACTGCAGAATTCACATAAAATAAAGTAATTAGATAATGGAAGCCTAAGTCTGCAGATTTAATTCTGCGTCACAGCTGATCGCACTATCTCAGGGTTCTGAGTAGGCCGTGATGTCCTCCGTCTAGCAGTGTCTGATCACAATTCTCTCAGCACCTTATGCAGTCTGCTATCATTATAACTTTGCCATGCTAATAGGCATGGGAGGCCATGGTTTGCCACCTGGCACAATCTCCAGAGTCTAGGATCACTCCTGGTCACACCATTATGACCAGAGAATTTTAAAATGTTATCAGCTCCTATAATGCAGTTGTACATCTGTGACTTCATGATTGGGTTGTCCTTCTGTCACAGCTTTCTTGCAACTCTCAGCTACTTCAAATGATGTGTCCACACATCTGAATTTTGATCAGCCTGTATCAAGTTGGCTTTACACAGGGGTTACAGACACAATTTTCAATCCTGGATACTATGTTTGAAACACAGCTGTGGGTGATTTGGAAGCAGACCACCACCTTGCGCTGGTTTCATACAGATATGAGTGCCGGTCATTCAGAAAACATTGGCAAACTATTGAACGTTAACTAGCCAAGAAATCACAAATAGTAAACAATTGCCAGGGTTCACAGTTATGTCTTGTAAAAGATATGCAACTGACTTTATCTGTGTCATGACTTGGAGACAACCTTGCCTGATTATGTACTCGTGCTATTTGTAGGCGAACACTTAATGTAGAAACAATCCACGAGGTCCCATTGCAGATACTACAAGAGACCTGAAAGTATGAAGCCTTCATATTCTGTGTTAACAGCATGCTGAGGTAGGTGTGACAGTTCCCTTCCACATTGCTTTTACTTGCCAGAAAATTACCTGATTCCCATTTTATGAAACTGGGTTGATCCTGGAGCCATGCTGGCCAGGTAAAACACAGAATTCTGTCTCTGTTGTTGATTGAATCCAGATTCGGACACAAGCAGGTGATCGAACCCAGACATGTGTCTTGCTAAACTTGCCAGCTAAGCTCAATGCCGCTGCAGCCTGTACAACAAGCAAACTCCCTTCACATCTGCCCAGAGAATGTTCACTGTCACCATGTTTTTTCTCTAATCAATTTGTGGTTTTTCTCTGCATCTCAAAAGGCCATTCTTATTGGCTTTCTATGTAGTCCATTGTGTTGTTTGCATACATCCCCTCATACATCTCCCCATAAATTCCCATACATCCACCATAATCTTCCCATACACCGCTCCATACATCCACCATAATCTCCCCATACACCGCTCCATACACCCACCATAATCTCCCCATACACCCAATATAATCTCCCCATACATCTCTGCAATACTTGTATTTCTCATCTTCAAACAGTTTCTATTGATAGTTCCTGTGCAGGGGCTATGAGTACTTCCTCCTGCCTCATACAAACATGACCACTTCCTGTTCTATTTTGTTACAATGTATATTTTGTCATGACAATTTGAGGCCTGTGTGCTAGCAGAGCCCATAAGGGAAGCAGAGAATAGTCACACTGTAACCTACATGCATGTATATTGTAAGATGTGACTAAGGCTGGTTGATTGACTGGCTCTTTCATTCCATAGAAAACTTTAGCTGCAAAATTCAATAAATTATGATCAAGTCTACTGGAGAGAGTTGGTTGAGGGCTATGCTGGATTGGGGAATGAAAGCCAGAAGAAGAAACATGATTTTGGTATTGTTAGCTTTGCTGGCATGGATGTTACGGCATCAATATTTTTGGCATATTCGTTACATCATCAGCATTGCTGGCACATTTGTTACATCAATAGCACTGCTGGCACATTTGTCATGGCACACTTTGCACCGGGACATTCAGGAGTTGAGGGAAATTAACAAGCTGATGAACTTGCAGGCTCTGCATCCTCCGGAGATGGCCAGCCCGTGGATCGTGCCAATGTTATTAATGTCCTTAGAGAGATGTTGAGAGCGGGGGACTTTGACATCAGTGAATTCACTTTGTTGTCCAGAATGCGAGTCTTGGAAGTTAGAATTGGCATGGCCAGACACGGGGCACATTAGAAAAATGAGAGGCCATATCAACCAACACAGACTGCTGCCAGCCACTGCATATATTGGGGGTATGATCTGAGCAGCTATGGACCAGACTGCAAGGATGATACCCTTCATGAGTGTATCCCATCATAGTTTCAACATTTTGGCACATTTATCAAGTCATGAGGATTATTGGCAGATTTGTCCTGCTGGCATTTCCTCATGCTCTTGGCACATCTGTCATCTATTACACTATGATATAAATATTCATTCTGGTTGTTGTTTTCACGGCTGTACATTTCTTTTATCACAAATGAATCCTGAAACTCCATGAGGGTGTTATTGTCACATATTTGTTTGACTTGTTGTGACAATATGATACTGATAGCTTTTGCTATGTCACATATGATTGCATGTTTGTAGTTCCCATATCTCCACACAATGTGGTACTTACAATGTCTCTTTCTTCTCACAACCTCATTGGTCAGTACCAGACTCTCCTCACTTTGAGAATACATTTTCTTTTCAAGTTCAAAGGTCAGTTATTTTCTGATTTAATTCATAAATTGTTCTAACTGTAGAGGTATTCCCTTAGCAAATATTGCCATTGTGGTTGACATGTTAGACTACATATTTTAGGATGTGACATAAGAGGTTGGGCGACCAGTCGCTTTCCTCACCACCTGTCCTTTGGAGACATTTCCCTAGAAAATTCTGAAAATTGCTATTGTTATGAGCCTGGGTCGACAAAGATGAAAATTGGGGCTGCATAAAAGTTCTTAGAATCTTGTGCATTTTTCCTTCTCTGATTATATCACAGAATGATACTGTTGTTATCTGTGACTTGCTTGTGTTCATAATCACATTGACTGATGTGTAAAACATTGACAACTTGTCACATGGAATCTGCTTTTGCAATTAAAGGGTTATTAAAGAGATGTTGTTTCTATGTGGCTTCATTGAGGAGAATTGTTCTGTATTCCATGGTGTTTATTCTGCAATATGGACATGTGTGATCAAGAGTTATGCATGTGGGCATGAGCGAGCTGTGGGTGTGTGTGAGAGCTGTGAGTGTGAGAGAGCTATGGGTGTGAGAGCTGCGGGTGTGTGTGAGAGCTGTGGGTGTGAGACAGCTGTGGGTGTGTGAGACAGCTGTGGGTGTGAGAGATCTATGTATGTGTGAGAGGTATGGGTGTGAGAGATCTATGTATGTGTGTGAGCTGTGGGTGTGAGAGAGAGGTGAGAGTTGTGTGTGCAAGAAAGCTGTGTGGGAGAGAGTTGTGGGGGTAAGAGAGAGATGAGAGCTGTGGGCACATCACACTATATATTGCAGCACATTTACAGAACACGTTACAGGATATGTTACACTACTTGTTATAGGATATTTTACAGCACATGTTACGGGAAATGTTACACTACGTGTTACAGCATATGTTACACTAGATATTACAGCACATGTTATATTACAGGTTACACTACAGGTTACATCATGTTACACTACATATTACAGCACATGTTACACTATATGTTACAGCACATTACACTGCATGTTACAGCACATGTTACACTGCAGGTTACAGCATATTACACTACATGTTACAGCATATGTTACACAACATGTTACACTACATACTTCAGCACATGTTACAAGACATGTTACTCTCTATATTATTACACGTTACACTATATGGTACAGCACTTGTTACCCTAAAAGTTACACATGTTACACAACATATTACACACATTACATTACATATTTCAGCACATGATACAGGACATGTTACACTATATATTACACATGTTACACTACATGGTACAGCACTTGTTACGCTAAAAGTTACACATGTTACAGCTCATGTCTCAGGACCGATCAGAATATGCCAGGGAGACTGGAAATATGGCCCACAGGAGCACGCCTAAAAGACAAATTGTTGGAGATGATGAGGATCTCAGATGCCAACTCTTCTTGACTCATGCCTGAATAGATGATACATTGGTGTCAACTGAAGTTGATCACCAAGGAGCAATGAAAGAGATCAATGTTTCTTGGTACAAAGTTATTGTCTGCCTAAAACAGACTTCTTCCTCTCACAGTCCATGCTGTGTGGCGTTGGTGAGCATGTCTGTCCACAACCTAGTGTCTCGCATACTGCCAATTACTACCGACACTGATGTTCCTCCAGACTACGATGTCAAACTGTCCAGCATCTTCTTTCTTGGTCTTCCCCTGCCCTCTAATGTTATTGTTGTCACAATGTACTCCAGCTTTCACCTTCTCATGACATGCCCAAAGAATGTGGGCTATCTTCTTCTGATGTGAGTAACCAGTTCTATTTGTGAGTTAACTTCCTTCAAGATATCTTTATTACTCTTTCTATCTGTCTATGGCCGGTCTTCCTGGCCTAGGAGTTAACGTCTGTCTCCATAATCCTGTATATTCTCGTGAGTAACGTAACCTGCGAGAGAATAGGTAGCGGTTCTCGCCGCATTGGAACTTATGGGGTATGTGAGCCGGTCGCTCAGAAAGCAATGGCAAACTACTGAGGGTAATCTTGCCTAGTACATCAAAAGCAGCTGAAAAATGCTGGTGTTGACTGCAAAGTCCTGTAAGGGACGTGCGAAAAAAAAAACATCTGCCTATGGTGTTATCATCATTATTCACTTGTATGCTAATTGTCCATGATTTGCTTCCATACAGCAAAATTGTTGATGTATGGGTAGTGAAGCAGTTTCAAATTCCTGGCAAAATGGATTCAAAGTCAGCTGTGGGCGATTGATGCTGATTTTCACAGTGGTACAAGCGTTAGCCATTCAGAAAACAATGGCAAACTTGTCATCATCATCAAGTGCCTTGCCAGCTGGCGTAGGCGTTCATGGCTCTCCACAGATCTCGGTCTTTGGTGTTCTGGATCAACTCTGCTGATGATATTCCTCCATGCCACCGTCTCAATCCATCCAGCATCATTTCTCTTGGTCTGCCTCTGCCTCTCTTTCCCTTGATCTTTCCAGTTGTCACGATGTTCTCCAATGCCACTCTTCTCATCACATGACTAAAGAAAGCTGTTTGTCTCTTTCTTATTGTTGTATATAGTGTTCTAGTTTCATTAGCCTCTGCCAGGCAGTCGTTGCTAGTTACTCTGACAGTCCAAGGAATTCGCAACATTCGTCTCAAAAACCACATCTCTGTTGCTTCTAAGTTCTTCCTAATTTGTTCATTTACATTCTAAGATTCACTGCCGTACATCACAACTGGTTCTATACAGCATTTCAGCACTCTCTTACATTCATTGATAGTGACATTGCATAAGATACTCTTCATTTTATGAAATGCAGCTTTTGCCTTTTCTGCTCTTAATCTCTGTTGTAATCTTCCATCTGATGTTATAAGTGCCCCTAGGTATTTAAAATTATCCACTTGGTTAAGAATGTCCCCTTCTATTTCTATGTCACATTTTGGTGTTACTATTTTCTTGGCAAACTACTAAAAGTTTCTTAAAAGGAACTTATCGTTACATGTTAGTCAGCTTAAAATTACCGTGGTAGATAAGTGACAATACTGTGGGAATATGTGCATATTTCAACTTGAAGGATTTATCTAGTTAATTCACGTAAGTTGTGTGATTTCTGCAGTATGTACCTGATGAGATGCAGCGAAATATGCCAGGCAATAAATTTTGCAATCTATTGTTTGTGTCTTCGTTATTCAAATTCACTACGGGAAAATATAGTTTTGAAACTACTAAAAGTAAAATTGGCTAGAAAATCTCAAACAGCCAAAAAATGCTGGGGTCGGTTGTGATGTCCTGTAAAGGATATGCAATAAAAACATCAGGGCTGGCTCGACACAGCTCTTCAGAACTCTTATCCTCACTTCCTAGAACAACATAATCATCATGTGCCATGCCGATAAGCGTGGGCAGTCATGTTTTGCCATCTCACTCAATCCCAAGAGTCGTGGATCAGCTCAGTGTTCTTGTCTCGAACATACAACGTGGCCAAACCATTCAGGTATTTACTTCTCAGCCTTCCCCTTGTTCTCTAAACATCATGAGTCAGCAAATTGGAAGAACCCTTGTACACGCCCTGGGTGCATTGGATATTTGAGTGCTAGACTCATATTTGATGGACCAATCGGTGCTTGATCGCTGATGTGGTCTGTGTCACACCGGCCACCTTTACGTCCTAAAGGATACACATGATTAAAATCATCACGGAAGAAAACAACATTCAACATGATTTTACCTGGAAACAAATATTATGTAAGTTATCTTATTGAAAACAAGAATATTATGTAACTAATAAAATGTTTCCACGCATGTCTGTTTTCAGTTCTTTGCATAGAAAAAATATATTTGTAATCTGGTTATACTACTTCAATCATCTATGCCAGGTATTCCCAAAGTTTGTAGGTCAAAGGAACCCTTTTTTTTTTTTTTCGCATATCCTTTACAGGACATCGCTGTCAACAGCAGCATCTTTCAGCTGTCTGTTGATTTCTTGGCAAGATTACGCTCAGTAGTTTGCCATTGCTTTCTGAGCGGCCGGCTCACTGTCCCGCAAGTCACCAGCGGGGGACGAACCGCTCCCAGCTCGCTCCCGCTACAAGACTCTGCGTGACAAACAGGATTACGGAGAAAGTGTTGTAACCCCTCAGCCAGAGAGACCGGCAAAGGAACCCTAGCACAAGAAAATAATGCATGTTACATCCTTGATTCAGTTGTTCACAGCATTATTAAGAACATTCAAGAACAATGGTTACATTTGGCAAATCTTTCAGACATTTACACTTGAGCAAATATTCACAAACTACTTGTATTTCACAGTCTCATATTTGACAGTGTAATCACAAAACACTTGTATTTCACAAAGTCTCATATTTGACAGTGTAATCACTCAACACTTGTATTTCACAGTCTCATATTTGACAATGTAATCACAAAAAACTTGTATTTCACAGTCTCATATTTGACAGTGTAATCACAAAACACTTGTATTTCAGTCTCATATTTGACAGTGTAATCACAAAACACTTGTATTTCACAAAGTCTCATATTTGACAGTGTAATCACTCAACACTTGTATTTCACAGTCTCATATTTGACAATGTAATCACAAAAAACTTGTATTTCACAGTCTCATATTTGACAGTGTAATCACAAAACACTTGTATTTCAGTCTCATATTTGACAGTGTAATCACAAAACACTTGTATTTCACAAAGTCTCATATTTGACAGTGTAATCACTCAACACTTGTATTTCACAGTCTCGTATTTGACAGTGTAATCACAAAACACTTGTATTTCACAAAGTCTCATATTTGACAGTGTAATCACAAAACACTTGTATTTCACAAAGTCTCATATCTGACAGTGTAATCACAAAACACTTGTATTTCACAAAGTCTCATATTTGACAGTGTAATCACAAAACACTTGTATTTCACAAAGTCTCATATCTGACAGTGTAATCACAAAACACTTGTATTTCACAGTCTCATATTTGACAGTATAAATACAAAACACTTATATTTCAGTCTCATATTTGACAGTGTAATCACAAAACACTTGTATTTCACAAAGTCTCATATTTGACAGTGTAATCACAAAACACTTGTATTTCACAAAGTCTCATATTTGACAGTGTAATCATAAAACACTTGTATTTCACAGTCTCATATTTGACCGTGAAATCACAAAACACTTGTATTTCAGTCTCATATTTGACAGTGTAATCACAAAACGCTTGTATTTCACAGTCTCATATTTGACCGTGTCAGCCAAGTTCCGCTGGGGACTTTTACACGACTTCACTGACTCAGTTCCATGTCATGATCAACTGTCTTAAGTGTCAAGTCACAGGGACCAGATGAAGTGAGACAAACCTGTTGCCTTGTGGGTAAACCAGGAACAATCAAAGGCTAGGGAAAACAAACCAAAATAATGCTTGTCGAAGCCTTATGTGCTGAGCCATGGGCTTGATGAAGCAGCAAAGAAACTCATTTTATGATGAAAACCTACAGGAATATATGGCAGAACAATGAATCTTACGTCATACTTGAAAAGAAATCACTAACATTAACATTTGAATGATGATACAAACTTGTGGTCCTGTCATGACATGCATTGTTTCAAATCATACCACATTCCATATATACAATACTGATGATCATGTTTTAGAACTCAAAGCACATCACATTCCACTGCATCTCAGGTGAATACCACAGAGTTATATGTCATATGAAGGTAATAACTTAATTATAATTTGGCTGAAATATGTAAAACACATGGACACTGTTACTGTTTTAATATGGAGCATTCTTATCCCTACAAAAATCTCAAATTTATAATCAATTTCTTCTGTTTGCAAAACTTGGTTGGAACCACCTAATTGCTGAAGCCCCGGTTTTTTTGTGTGGTCATATCTGATCACTCGGTTTTGTGTGTGTGTGTTTTTTTAATCCCATATAATATTGCATTCAATGAACAATAAATAATTGCTCAAATATGCTGAGGCCTCAACAATTAGGTGATTCCAACCAATTTTGTGTGGACATAAATAATTAATTGTAAATTTGTGATTACTGGATGATGGATAACTAATCCTCCACATTTGAGCAATATTAGTGAGAATGTGATCAAGTATTTCAGCCAAAGAATAATTCATGTATTCACTTCATAAGATATATAGCTAAGCAGTATGTATCTGATGAGGTACACCTAAACACGCCAGACAATAAACCGTGCAATCTATTGTTTGTGTCTTCTGTGTTTAAACATCACATTCCATATAAAAAATACAGATGATCGGGTTTTCTTAAATCAAAACAAAAATATGGATTGAGATAAAAATGGTGCAGCTTGTTCTAATCACAGCCCAAACTCATCCTTCCACCCCTCAATAACAGAAGTTGAAACCATCGACCCCCCACAGACAATTGCCAGGACTGTTGTGATGTTCTGCAGCCGCCCTTGTTCTATGAGCTTATGAATGACACTGCTGTACAGAGCAGCCAACGTGGCACCACAAGCTGGCTCTACAAGGAACCTGTGATCCTCTGGTGACCAGAAGAGAAAAAGAATAACTTTAGACAAGCAAATCAGAGAAAATAACAAGCAAGCAAACTGCCAGATCTTAATGTCTTCTTTTCTAGACATTTGTTACATCACCTAATTAATTGTTATTTACACATCCTTTGTCCCAGACAGTTAACATTTGATCTCTTAAAGGCCCTGATAATAATCCCATTGATGGTGTATGATTTATCTCTTTTGAGTGTTTATAAATGATTATAGTTTAATTATTTCTCTTTCTGTCTTATTTCATTAGTATCTTGTTCAAACCTTCTGGTTTATAATTAGGATACATATATGTCAAATATATTTAAGAATGTCATTTCTGTATATATAATGTTCTACACATATTGTTTTTTCAACATGCTAATTGGCACAGACATTCATGTCTCTCCACAGATCTTAGTTCTTGGCATTCTAGATAATTCTGCTGATGATATTCCTCTATACCATTGTGCAGGTCATCCAGGATAATTTTTCTGTTTGTCCTTGCCTAACCTGCACAGTTCGTGGCGACTGCACTAGCCAGGCTCAAAGACCCCTCTGCCATACACCGCAAGGTACTATATTGGCAGTAAATGACAGTGACAGTCTCTGCCTCTTTTGTCACTGATTTTTCAGTTGTCATGATGTATTCCAATGCCTCTCTTTTCATCACATGTACAATGAATGCTATTTTTGTCTTTTTTTTACAGTTGCAAATATACTGTTATGTCTCTTTCTTATGGTTTAATACAATGGTCTACTTTCATGAGTCTCTTCCAGGCAATCATTGTTAGTTACTCTAGCAGTCCAATGTATTCGCAACATTCGTTTCAGGAATCACATTTCCGTTGCTTCTCAGCTCTTTCTAATTTTTTAATTCACATTTCATGATTCACTGCTGTATAGCAAAACAGATTCTATTTAACATTTCAATATCTGCTTTCTAACATTCAATAATTGTGACTTATTGCATAAGATACTATTCATTTTTATAAATGCGCACACATTACTTGGTATATTCTGCTTTTAATCTCCATCATTCATCTTCCATCTGATGTTATAATTATGCACGACATCCTTCTATTCTTCATCTTATTCTTTGTGCATCTTCAGACATCATCATGATTATCCAAAGAAAACAGCTGTCAACTTGAGCTTGTTGACATATTTGCATATTCTCATAGTAATTTAAATTGTATACCACGTTATTAAATTGTGGAATCTATGTTTGTGGCTTCATTATTCAAATTCTCTACGCAAAAACAATATGTTGACGTGTTTAGCCATCACTTTACCAGTCTAGTTACATTCAACAGTCTCCTATCTTCAGTTTATTAAACATGTGGTATTTTAGCTTGTTGTGTTTTGTGTGGAGTCTTTGGTGAAGTCTGTAATATGTATCATTTCTCTGGTTACCTGGTTTCCCTGATTCCCATTTGGTTCTATATTTACTTCTTATAAATCTCTTGCCCTCATCATAGGTTATGTCTATATCAGGCTAAGGTAGGTAGTCTTTCACCTTCCTATGCCAATGTGTCGGCTTCTTCATTTCCAAGTTTTTTGCAATGTGAGGGGATCCACTGTATTTCAATCCTTTTAAATACATGACATATGTCATGGAGTGCTGCTCTTAGTCCTGCGAGTTCTGCACTGTTTCTGCTCTTCAGTACTAAAATAACCAACTATTCATAAACATGTAAAAGAATTTTTAGTAAATTTGTTAACAAGTATAGGACTCTGTTTCTAATCACATGATGTATTAGGCAAACTACCTTTTTTACAGATGCCAAGAAAATCATATTTTGCAATTTCATAGAAATCGTGTGTGATGGTGAAACATGACGCTCACGCTTATCAGCATGGCACATGATGATGATGTATTAGGTACCTGTGACTAGTCCCATATTTTAAACCTATTGGCACTCAATGGGTGATTTGGTCATGATCACACCAGCTGCCTTCATCTCCTGGGAAATCTCCTGGTACCTGTTTTAGACTGGGTCAACTTTGGAGCCCACCACAGGAAAACACATTCCTGCATTTCAAGGGTTGTGAAGACTGGGAATGAATAGATAGTTGATGAAAGAAATGAAAAAGAGGCAAGTAAAATATTTTGGCCATGTTAAAAGACATAACACTCTTATAAAAACCATATTGGAGGGCAAGAGGCAGACAATAATACAAGTGGGAAGATAACATCAAGAGATGGACGAACATCAATCAGACAGAATTTACAGTCAGGACGAGAGACAGTGTTGGAGATCCATTGCAGTTAACCTTCATTGTGGAGACAGCACCTGATTGATTGGTTGAAGACATGAGCACCTGGCCGGCAGCTTGCTAGCCAATGTACTACCTGGGCTCCCTCTACCAACTTGCCTGGTTGGCTATTCATAACAAAATTTTAAACCCTAAATTTTAACCCTAAGAGCAAAGGGAAGGCAAAACAATAAATATCTGCATGGCTGTGCAACTTGGAATAATTGGGATAAGAACACAGACGTGGTGATCATGTGACATGGAGAATCATGGCCGCTCACGCTCATCGGCATGAAACATGATGATGGCGGTGATAATTTGAAAACTTAACTCTGTGGTTACTGCACGACTTACCTGCAAACCTGATACACGCATGCACAGCTTCCTTATCTGTAACTAAATGGTTAATGATCGGAGGTTGCTTCTGATTGTAATATTCCAAGGTGACAGGACTAACACTGAGAGCTCCCAGACATTTAGCAATGCTGAAAGGAAAGTGTTTTACATATGTATAAACGTGTATAAACATTATCATCCTCTTCTTCTTTAGCTTCCTCTTCTTCTTTAGCTTCCTTTTTTTCTTCCTCCTTCTCCTCCTCCTCCTTTTCTTCTTTTGCTGCTGCCACTTCTTCTTCCTCCTTCTTCTTCTCCTTCTCCTCTTCTTCTTCTGCTGCTACCGCTTCTTCTTCTTCTTCTTCTTCTTCTTCTTCTTCTTCTTCTTCTTCTTCTTCTTCTTCTTCTTCTATTTCTTCCAAGGGAAGTTCACCACATCCAGATATGCACCTCAAAGGTGCTAGCAAGTTCAAACATAAATGAAAATGTGATACAACCACACAAACTGTTGATATTCCCTTACACAGATGAAAATGTGATACAACCATAAAACTGTTGATTTTCCCTTACACAGGGGAAAATGTGATACAACCATAAAACTGTTAATATTTTCTTACATGGATGAAAATGTGATACAACCACACAAATTGTTGGTATGTCCTTACACAGATGAAAATACAAATTCTAGCTTTCCTGTATACGGCAGGAATACATTAATTTGTTATTGTTGTTCATGAGGGGTAATTTAAATGGCTACGTGGCATCCATGATCAGCTGAATGAAACAATAGACTCAAGTGACTCTGTACACAAAAATAATCATTACCTTGTAATTGCAGGAAGGGTCACCACCTGGCCAGCGGCAATTGCAGCATTGAAACAGTTTGCGCCATGGGTTTCTATAGCAACGACAGGCACATCACTCCAGCCCACCTCTCTCATCCCCTGTATCATGCCATTCAACAACCCTCCCCCACCCACGCTTGTGATAACTACATCAGGCTTGACCTTCATCTGTCTTTCAGCTTCCACAATCATGCTTGAGTGACCTTCCCTACAGAATTAAAAAACAAAAATACACATATTCATTAGAAACACAACATATCGGAAAAAGTAGGCTGACCTTCCCTACAGAATTAAAAAATAAAAATACACACATTCATTAGAAACACAACATATAGGCAAAAGTAGGCTGTCCATTTCTTCCTCAGCTTCTTCTTCCTCTTATAGCCCATGCTGTGTAGTTTTAGTGATCACGTCTGTCCACATCCTGCTATCTCACGTATTTGCCAACCTTCTTATAGCCCATTAGCGGGGTAGGGGTATACCCTATCAAAGGAGAAGTAAGGTGCCTCCTTCCCTCCGCTAGCCTACGGGACACCCTTGGGCAAGGTGGAGTACCCGTTTAGCCCCCCCAACAGGGTAACGTGAAGCCATGGGAGCAGGTGGTGGATTGGACTTGGGAGCAGCCGACAGATAGTTGTTGGTTATGGTTTCAAGTCAGTGACGGTGGGCAGAGGATCTCTCAGTAGAGACAATGGCTACGATCATCCGATCAGTATGGTCACTGCCAGGAAGGAAGAATGGTAGACTTCCCTCCTTATTGATTCCCGGGCAGAGGAGGCTCGTCAGCCTTGGTTGGTATCTCTTCTAAGAGAGGGAACTCTAAATCTCAAACCTCCGCTGCCTTGCGGGTATACCCAAATGGGAAAGGCTTCGGGAGTAAACCCTGAGGACAAATCCGGAGATGGAGTCCCTAAGGCAGTTCCATGTTGTAAACAACATAGTTCTGGCAACTCCTGCGACGGCACCGATGCCAAGTTGCATTGGCTACTGCCTTTCCCTTGGTCAACATCGGCGACGTGGAGAGGGGGAACCTGCTACTGGGCAACAGCTGGTTCTCCGATTTCCATTGCCCAGGCTTGTGCCCTGAAGAGGTCACTTCAGCACCGCGTAAAGCGGTGACACAACACGGGAAGTAGCATTTGCCGGTTATAAGTCTTAATGCTCGATTGGCGTAGAGCAAGGCGCCAGGGGCTACTTCCGACGGTGGGAGAGATCATCGTATCTCACTAGACAGCTACCGCCCGCCTAAGCTGGGCAGCCCCCAGTCAATAAGGTGTTGTCTCGCCACGGTTCATCTGCTCCTGAGGGTGTGTGGAGCTTAGGGGGAAATCCTGACACATGGACCGCAATCTATACACCTAACAGCAAGAAAAAAACAAAACAACCGGCCCTAAGGCTGGGAACATGGAACGTAAGAACCATGACCCCTGGCATCTCAGACGATCTAAATGAGATTTTGGATGCCCGCAAAACTGCAGTGATAAACAACGAACTGCTAAGACTGGGGATAGACATTGTCGCCCTGCAAGAGACCAGACTCCAAGAAACTGGAAGCATCAAGGAGAGGGACTTCACTTTCTACTGGCATGGCAAGCCATGCGGAGAGACCAGGGAGCATGGAGTTGGCTTCGCTATCAGAAACAAGCTGCTCAATTCCATCATACCACCAAGTGATGGCACTGAAAGAATATTGAAGCTCCAACTCCAGACAGAGGCAGGCCCAGTTAGTATTATTAGCGTTTACGCCCCAACACTAACTGCAGCATCAGAATCTAAAGAAAAGTTCTATGACGACCTTAGCAAAGAAGTCAGTGAAACACCAGAGAAACAACATCTTTTTATCCTGGGGGATTTCAATGCCAGGGTTGGCTCCGACCACGAATCTTGGCCTTCATGTCTAGGACAGTTTGGCGTTGGGAAGATCAATGACAATGGACAACGTCTCTTGGAATTCTGCAGCCACCATAATCTGTGCGTGACCAACACCTTCTTTGACACGAAACCTCAACACAAGGTGTCATGGAGGCACCCCAGATCAAAGAACTGGCACCAACTCGACCTGGTGCTCACTAAACGCAGCAACCTCCGCAATGTACGGATGACTCGCAGCTATCATGGTGCTGACTGCGACACCGACCATTCACTCGTCTCCAGCAAGGTGAAGATAAAGCCCAAGAGAATCTACAGAAGCCGAACAGAAGGAAGACCACGCATTGACACCAGTGGCACCCAAAATAAAGAGAAGGTCAACAAATTCATGCAGGCTCTAGCGGATACTCTGCCCGGCCCCACAGACGGAGATTCCACCGAGAGATGGAGTCATTTTCGCGACACCATCTACAATACAGCACTATCAACATTTGGCAAGAAGCAAACTAAGTCAACCGACTGGTTTGAAGCACACTCTGAAGAGATGCTCCCAGTCCTGGAGATAAAGAGACATGCATTCTCGATGTATAAAACATCACCTTCAGAGAAAACACTGCAGGCACTGCGAACGGCCAGAAATAGAGTACAACAGATGGCAAGAAGATGTGCGAACAGGTACTGGCTACAGCTCTCTGCTCAAATTCAAACTTGTGCAGACACTGGAAATATAAGAGGAATGTATGAGGGCATCAAGCAAGCTGTCGGTCCATCAAAAAATAAGATGGCCCCTTTACGATCAACTGAGGGGGTAATCATAAAAGATCGAGCGAAACAAATGGATCGCTGGGTAGAACACTACTCAGAGCTATACTCAGTGGATAACACTGTCAGAGAAGAAGCTCTGGAAGCCATCGATCAACAGTCCGCCATGCATGCCTTGGATAACGAACCTTGCCTCACAGAAATCAGCGAAGCACTAGACTCTCTCAAATCCGGCAAGGCACCTGGAAAAGATAGTATTCCACCTGAAATTTTAAAATGTAGCAAAGAAACAATCATCCCAGAACTGTATGCAATATTACAGCTCTGCTGGAGAGAAAAATCAATACCACAAGATATGAAAGACGCAAACATCGTTACCCTTTATAAAAACAAAGGCGACAGAAGCGACTGCAACAACTATCGCGGCATTTCCCTTCTCAGCATTACAGGCAAGATTTTTGCCAGAGTAATCCTTAAAAGATTACACATTCTTGCTGAAAGAATCTACCCCGAATCGCAGTGCGGATTTAGACCCAACAGGTCCACCATCGATATGATTTTCTCACTCCGGCAGCTCCAAGAGAAGTGCAGAGAACAGAGGAAGCCATTATATATAGCCTTCATCGACCTCACAAAGGCCTTTTTAAGGTCCTTGAAAAGGTTGGATGTCCACCCACCCTTCTTAGTCTCGTGAAATCATTCCACGAAAACATGCAGGGGACCATTTTATTTGACGGCTCAACATCCCAGTCATTCAGCATCAGCAGCGGAGTAAAGCAGGGATGCGTGCTTGCTCCTACACTCTTTGGTATCTTCTTTGCTGTTCTCTTAAGGCAAGCATTTGGGACTGCCACTGAAGGCATATACCTCCACACAAGATCTGATGGCAAACTTTTTAACCCATCAAGACTCAAGGCAAAGACCAAAATAAGACCAAGATGCGTAAGAGAACTACTTTTTGCAGATGATGCAGCACTGACTACTCATACAGCAGAAGATCTCCAAAGGCTCATCGATCGTTTTGCAGCTGCGTGCAAAGACTTTGGGCTCACCATTAGCCTAAATAAAACACAGGTGATGGAACAAGATGCTGATGCGCCTCCGTCAATCAAAATCTCTAATTATGAATTGAAAGTCGTCCACGATTTTGTGTATCTGGGATCGACAATATCAGATAATCTTTCATTAGAGACAGAAATCGACAGACGCATTGGAAAGGCAGCCACAACATTTTCCAGGCTAGCTAAAAGAGTTTGGGAGAATAATAGACTAACAGAGCGTACAAAAGCTCAAGTATATAAAGCTTGTGTTGTTAGCACACTACTCTACGGGTCTGAATCCTGGACCCTGTACTCAAGACAGGAAAGGAAGTTGAATTCCTTCCACATAAGATGTCTGAGACGTATCCTGGGCATAACATGGAAAGACCACATAACAAACAAACAGGTGCTTGAAAGAGCAGATATTACCACAGTGCACACCCTCCTCAAGCAGAGACGCCTCCGGTGGTTGGGCCACGTATCTCGAATGGAGGACGAACGTATTCCCAAAGATCTCCTTTACGGAGAACTAGCCACAGGAAAGAGGCCAACCGGAAGACCCCAAATGCGATATAGGGATGTGTGTAAACAAGATATGAAAACCATTGGAATAGATCCAGACACGTGGGAGAGAGTTGCAACAGACAGATGCTCCTGGAGAAGAGATGTACGAAACGGACTGGTGCTCTTTGAGCGCAATCAGATCCAAAAAACTGAGGAGAGACGGCACAGGCTCAAAGAGCAGTCACTTACTGCGGGACTTGCCTCGTCTCACAGATGCGGAAACTGTGACAGGGATTGTCACTCTCGCATTGGACTATACAGTCACCAGCGGTGCTGCCAGGCACCTCCCAAGCGGCACAACTCTATAGTCCTTCAGGACTGAAAGAGGCCTACTACTATAGCCCATGCCGTGTGGCATTGGTAATCATGTTTGTCTACATCTCCCTATCTCGAATACGGGCAATCTTCTTATAGTCCATGCCTGTCTAGTGCTGGTGATCATGTCCCTCCGCAGCTTTGTGTCTCGTGTACTAGCAATCATTTCAGATACCGATATTCCTCCATGCCATGATGTCAGACTGTTCAGTGTTTTCTCTCTCTCTCTCTCTCTCTCTCTCTCTCTCTCTCTCTCTCTCTCTCTCTCTCTCTCTCTCCCTCCCTCCCTCCCTCCCTCCCTCTCTCTCTCTCTCTCTCTCTCTCTCTCTCTCTCTCTCTCTCTCTCTCTCTCTCTCTCTCTCTCTCTCTCTCTGAGAACCTGCTTTCTTTCCCCTGCAACGTTCCCTGTATCACAGTGTACTCCAGCTTTCATCTTCTCACAATGTGCCCAAATAATGTGGACTGTCGTATTCTGGGGCATGTAACCAGATTTCTTTGTGAGTTAAAGTTTTTTAAGATATCTTCATTACACATTTTATACATCCCTAGTATTACCATTCTAATATTTTTGTTTTGCGCTCGC
>OY992876.1:403748442-403768442 GCA_963921405.1 Cepaea hortensis
GTGTTCATACAGTGGGACAGTGTTCATACAGTGGAACAGTGTTTATACAGTGGAACAGTGTTTATACAGTGGGATGGTGTTCATACAGTGGAACAGTGTTCATACAGTGGAACAGTGTTTATACAGTGGGACAGTGTTTATACAGTGGAACAGTGTTTATACAGTGGGACAGTGTTTATACAGTGGGACAGTGTTTATACAGTGGGACAGTGTTCATACAGTGGGACAGTGTTCATACAGTGGAACAGTGTTTATACAGTGGGACAGTGTTCATACAGTGGAACAGTGTTCATACAGTGGAACAGTGTTTATACAGTGGGCAGTGTTCATACAGTGGGATGGTGTTCATACAGTGGAACAGTGTTCATACAGTGGAACAGTGTTCATACAGTGGAACAGTGTTTATACAGTGGGACAGTGTTCATACAGTGGAACAGTGTTTATACAGTGGGCAATGTTCATACAGTGGGATGGTGTTCATACAGTGGAACAGTGTTTATACAGTGGGACAGTGTTCATAAAGTGGAACAGTGTTTATACAGTGGGACAGTGTTCATACAGTGGAACAGTGTTTATACAGTGGGCAATGTTCATACAGTGGGATGGTGTTCATACAGTGGAACAGTGTTTATACAGTGGGACGATGTTCATACAGTGGGATGGTGTTCATACAGTGGGACGATGTTCATACAGTGGGACGATGTTCATACAGTGGAACAGTGTTTATACAGTGGGACAGTGTTCATACAGTGGAACAGTGTTTATACAGTGGGCAATGTTCATACAGTGGGATGGTGTTCATACAGTGGGACGATGTTCATACAGTGGGACGATGTTCATACAGTGGGACAGTGTTTATACAGTGGGACAGTGTTCATACAGTGGGAAAGTGTTTATACAGTGAGACAGTATATGTTTCTTGGCTCACAGCAGAGAGAAAAATCCTGCAAAACATGTTCAGCTGTTTGCTTGATCCATAGCTAGAAAACAGACAATGAAACGTGATTGCATTTATTCAGTCTGGTATACCCCATTCTGAAACTAGCAAAGGTGATACGCCCTTACTGGTCAAGAGTGTGGTAGTCGTTGCTAAACTGGTTCTGTACTTTTTTTATAGCTTGGATAACTCTCTTATTCACAAAATTTGTGACTTCGTTATCTGCTCCTTTACATTCTTCTTTCCTCCTATTTTAGCATGTTTATCTGCTTCTTCATGAATGGGTACTTCTCAATGGGACAGTACTCAGTATGGATTGCTTTCTGGCTTAAACCTTGCTTAGTGCACTTGTCAGTTGTGGAAAATGATCACCATTGAGAGCTTCCAGTGCAGATGGTGCATCAGTCGAAACCTGGTGGCAATATATATGCTTATAATGAGCACATATACCAGGTGATAACAAAGGTCAAGCGGGGTTTGGCTGCGATGCGGATGATGGCGGCAGCAAACTGTGAGCAGCGCCATCTATGCCTCCTATATGAGGGTTTGGTCATGTCTGTTTTTGAGTATGTGTCATATATTTTTGAAGGGAGTGGGAGATCACTGTAGTGCATGCCCCATCTCTAACAAAAGATGTAGAGCCCCATCCTCTTCTATCTTCAATAACCCCAGAATATGAACCTTGAGTTATCTGCAGGCCTCGTTCTATTAAGTATTGTCTAGGAGATATAGATTATGGCCCTGGTAAGAATGGTAATTACTAACTGGGAATCTGCCCCTTCTCCAATGATTCTGATAGCTCTGGAGCCCCCTTATTGTTTATCAAATCTGAGGAAAGTCTGGAGAATTTTCTCAGCCTGATTTAGATGAAGAAACCATGGATGTTGAGCAGTTGATAGATCTAGAGTCTTTTTATTTCCCCATTCAGTAAGTCATTATGAGTTAATTTATCTTTAACAATCAAACACAAACAATCACATTAGATTTTGACAACATGATGTACAAAGAAGTTGTTGGTACAGATAGGTTTGAACTTGACAAATTAACAGAAGGTCAATTCATGTTAATCATTTATTGACTGGCCTGAGCCTTCTGGTCAGTACATACATCTCTATTGTGATTTACACAAAGTAATAGAACAGTTGCACATTGGACCATTGTCCCAGACAATCAATAACAAGCATCAATATATGAGATGTCAACAAGTGTGAAAACATAGTAAACATTTTGATGTTGTACATATTAAGTATGATAGTGGTGTCTCAACCATAAACATATCAGTGTTCCTGTAATTGGGTGTGGTTCTACCTATGAGAAAAGTAACCTGGTGACTGGAGGATTAGGTAAGCCAGGGTCCATTGACTGATGGATCCACTTCAGGTCTGCCTGTATAGCTCCTCTGAAGGCCTCCCCATGCTCTGCTCATAGCGAAGTCATCCTCCCTCTCACTTGTGGTTCATCTCTTTCTCTCGGCTTCCCTCCCTCAGGTCTGATTTAGGTGGTTAATCTGCTGATGTGTTGGGTGGTTGTTGGTATGTAGCCACCAAGATCACTGATGAATATTCGCATAAATATATACATTCCTACCAATACAATAATAAGAAGTAGGTCGGAAGAAATCTAAATTCCTGAAGTAGGAACTAGTTCCCCTCCCCTCCTTTTCTCTCTGAGCTAGTGTTGGGTTAAGTTGGGGTGGTCAGAGATTATCACACGGTGTATCAACTTGTTCCTGCTGTATGTAAGTTCTCATTTGACCGGGGTCAGTGAACGTGTACAGTAAGACATTGACAAGAGTGAGAATATGTCAAGATGCATGTAAATAAATGACATACATTTAGAACATTTCTTCCACTAAATGGTGTTTACAATGTGTATAAATAATTCTCTGTGTTTTCCCAATTAACTACTTCTTCTTCTTGTGTCTAATAACTCTCTTTCATTACCTGTTGTTGTTGTGATGTTGAGTGTTGGGTTGTGTGGTGATGAGTGGTGTGTAGTGGTGTTGTGTTTTAAGTTATGTTGAGTAATGAGTTAAGTTCACTGCGCGTGAGGGTGTTCCGCGAAGCACAACTTTCTCATGTGTTGCAGTTCATGTGTGCCCTTATCTAATTAAATTTGACATAAATATAAATATTTATTTCGCCAAACCCTATTAATTCTATAGATAAAGGAGAAAGGAAAGATTGATTTCACTTTCAGCTTTCCAGATTGTAAATAGGCATAGATAAGTCTGTTTTAGAACAAGGCACTTGTTCTAGTACACGAACTGTCTTTTCAGCTGTAGATAGTGATGCATCTTTAACCATGTTTCTGGTGAAATGTACAAGATTGCTTTAGAATCATCACTTCTCACAGTTGTTTAGAATAGAATATAGTAGTGGAATGCACTTCTTAAAGTTAATAATTATCTCTAAGAATATCAGAGATTGTAGTTTCATCGAAGAGAATATTCTGCCCGGGAATGGCTTTGCGTCGTTAGAATCTACAGTCGAGCATTTTTACATTTCAGAGGTTTTAATTAATAATCATACATTTCAATTGACATCACAAACATGGGTTTACATTACTTGATACTTGATACATCGGGTTCTTAGTCTAATCAAGGGCTAACAAACGTACCTCGGATCCAGACTTTTGCCTTGCCCATTGAATTTTTGGTCACACACTCTTCTCACATCCGTCCATGGAGCGAGTTCAGACAAAAGTGCGGGCTTATTAACATTTCTGATGAAATAGTAATATATGTTAATTATGCACTGGTGCGAAGGCGGGTCACGTGGTTTTCCTATCCAATGGTTTTCCGAGCTTGGTCTGATGAAATCTTTCCAAGAATCCACGTCATTTGTCACTTGTTCAGTTCCAGTTTTGATGTTAAGTTTTAAGTCCCAATCTCCAATTGCGTTTGTGAAGTCAATTTCTTTTAATGTTGTTTCCTCTTTTTGCGGCATGTGTTGATAAAATGAATAATGTTGGCTGCGTTATGCCACATGGCCCCACTCCAGATTGTTCTATGGTATGGAACTATGTTTCCAACATTTTCAGTTATCAAGTTGTTCCCATTTTTCCTCCCTTGTATTCTCTTCTGCATCTGATTGACCTGGTTCATCAGGCACTGGGTGTCGACTCAGGAAGTCCGCTCCCACATTCATTTTCCCAGGAACATACTCAACCTGGAACGAGTAAGGTTGAAGAAGCAGCGACCACCTCATAAGTCGGGCATTCAGAGTCTTAGATGCTGCGAGAAACATGAGTGGTTGATGGTCACATTGCACTGTGAAGTGTCTGCCATATAGGTATGCTTGAAATTTCTGTACACTCCATACGAGCGCAAGACATTCTCTCTCGATAGTACTGTAATTTCTCTCTGCTACATTCAATTTCCTGCTAGCATAGGCTACAGGGAATAGCTCTGATGGTACATCTCCCTTTCTCTGCAACAGCGTTGCCCCAATTCCTATGTTACTGGCATCGGTGCACAGCACGAATGGTTGGTCGAGGTCTGGTAGATGTAAGACTGGATGAGCAGTTAATGCCTGCTTTAATGCTGTGAAAGCTCTCTCACAGTCAGCTGACCAAGTGACTTTCTCTGGTTTCCCCTTTTTGGTAAGATCCGTTAAAGGTGCTGACAGAGTATTGAAGTCCTTGATGTATTTTTGATAGAATCCACATAAGGATACAAATGATCTTACATCCTTCTTTGTTTTTGGACGAGGTGCTCTCTGGAGTTTGTCCACATTTCCCTCTTGTGGAGTTATCAGTCCATGAGATATCTTATGACCTAGAAAGTCCAATTCTTGGAATCCTATCTGACACTTCTTTGGTCTAGCCGTCAATCCAGTTTCTCTGAGGCGCCTGAACAAAAGATGCAGGGTTTCTACATGCTCTTCAAGTGTTTCAGTTGCGATCAGGATGTCATCCATGAAGTGACTGATGTCTGGATGCTGTAGTGGGTCAAGTAATTTTCTCATCATACGTGTAAAGACGCTGGGAGCATTACTTAATCCGAATGGAAGAACGTTGAACTCATAGTGTCCTCCAGGCGTGCTGAAAGCTAACCATGGTCTAACTTCCGGTTTTACAGGAATCTGGTAATATCCCTTACTGAGATCAATCCTAGTAAAGTACTTAGCTCGGTTGAGTGCTGTGAAGAGTTTATTCTGATCAGGCAGAGGTTCTGCTTGGAATTCAGTTATAGCATTGAGCTGTCGATAATCGATGCACAATCTATGTTCTCCACTTGGCTTTCTCAATAATACGACGCTAGCACTGTAAGGTGATTCAGATGGTGAGATTATTCCTGCGGTGAGCAGCTGTTGTATTTCTTCCTCTAAAGTCTTTTGCTTTGCATAAGGAACTGGGTAAGTCTTGACTCGCACAGGCACTGTGTCATTCAACTTCATGTCAAATTCCTCCAAATCAGTTCTTCCTGGCTTATCAGTAAGTACTTCTGCATATTTTGCCATAAGTTCCCTAATCTGCTTTTGCTGATCCTTTGTTAAGTTGGGATTGATTTCCACATCCTTAAAGGTCTCTTTGGCTTGCAGTTGGCACTCGACTCCCATTGTTGATCCTTCTTCGACTTCAGTAGCCACACTCATGGCCATCAGATGTGCAGGTTCGGTGGTTGAGGGTCTTTCATGATATTTCTTCAAGAGGTTTATGTGAAATACTTTCATCTTGCCTTTGACTGAAATTCTGTAGTTGGTACGTGAGATCTTCTCCGTCACTACATAAGGTCCTCTCCATCCTATTTGCAGCTTATTCTGACTGGTTGGAAGCAGCAACATCACCTTCTCTCCTACCTCTAACTCTCTATCCTTTGCCTTGCGGTTGAAGTTACGAGCAATTCTTCGTCTGGCTTGACGTAGATTGACATTCGCTTGTTTCCAACTGTGTTGTAAACGATTTTTCAACTCGGCAACATATGTAGATGCAGTCACGACTGTATCATCTGTAGTATTATCAGTCCATGTTCGCAGTAACGCCTCAAGGGGTCCTTTGATTGGTCGTCCAAACAACAGTGTGGCTGGAGCAAAACCTGTTGAGTGATGGGGTACTTCCCTGTAAGCGAATAAAGCTGCGGGTAAATACAAGTCCCAATCCTCTGTCTTCTCCTGGGCAATTTTGCGCAGGATACTAATCAATGTCCCGTTCCACCTTTCCACAAGTCCATTTGACTGAGGGTGATATGGTGAACTGAAGATATGGCGTGCATGAAAAAGTCTGAAGGTCTCTTCCATGAGCTTACCACGAAACTGTGAACCGTTGTCCGTCAAGATCCTTTGTGGGAATCCTAGACGTGTGAATATTCCTAATAATGCATCAGCGACGTGTTTGGAGTCACAGCTGGGCATAGGAACTGCTTCGGCCCACATGGTTGTTGTGTCCACAAGCGTTAATATGAATCGGTTTCGCCTCTTCGTTGCTGAGAGAGGTCCGATTATGTCTACTGCCACTTTCTCAAATGGAATTCCAGTGATTGGCGATTCACCCAACATTGCCGGTGGTGTCCGGTGTTTTGGTGATACTTTCTGACACTGTGGGCATGATTTTACAAACCGTTGTATGTCTGAATTCATCCCTGGCCAAAAGTAGTGAGTGGTAATCCGCTGTGTAGTAGCGTTGATACCCATGTGCCCACTGAATGGTAGACTGTGACCCATCTCTAAGATCTGAGTCCTGTATTGAGTTGGTACAACAAGTTGATTACACTCTTGTCCAGCTCGTCCTGCTTTTCTGTAAAGAAGTGCTGACTTCATGAACAGATCACCTTTGCGTAGAGGTAATTGTGATTTTGGCAGTTTTCTGAAGCAGGGTTCCAAGGTGCTGTCGGCCTCTTGTGCCCTCTTCAGTTCCTCCGTTCGAGGGATTGGCGTAGTTGTTTCTGGAGTTTTTGTTGCCTGTGATCGAGTGGTCATGGTCGCCATCGCCACAGGTTGAACAGGTTCTCCTAGAACGATAAATCTACGGCCGAGGATTACAGGATATATCGGATCGTCCAAGATTGCTGCCTTGATCGTCCCAGTGACATACCGCAAGGCTATGTTCACTTTTGCCACTGGAAGAGACATATTTGTTGAACTCTTCAGTGGTCCCTGTAATTCCACTATTTCCTCTGTCACCTGTTCAGGGTGAACTAAGGATGATGAGACAACACAGTCATATGATAATCCAGTATCATATAAACAGGTCGTTTGGAATCCATTTAGTAAGATGGATTCCACAACCGGAATACGAGATGATGTGTCTTGATGAGGTGTCTGTTTGGACATTTCACCAGTGCTCATTTTTCTCTCTTTTCGGTTGGCCAAACATGCCGCTGTGTGTGGAGGTGGCTTCTTTCTGCAACTCTGAAATGTGTGACCTCTAATCTTGCAATGGGTACAGAATGGTTTGTCCTCCCTCGGCGCTGTTTGGACTGAATTTTGAGTGTTTTTCGGGGATTTCCCCTTTTTCCCGGTGGCTACAGTGTTTTCACCCTCTTTTGGCTGTGGAGTTTTGTTTTTAGAGGGGGTGTTGTTCGAACGTCCCTTTCCTCCCATCTCCTTTTGAGATTTCTCAAATCTCTCTACCAGGATGATTATAGTTTCCAGGCGGTCAGCCCCGTTTTGGGTTAGGAATGCCTTCATTTCGTTCTGCATTTTCCCCTTGATCTGATCAATGATAATCATTTCACGGAGTCCTTCATAATTTTCCTCAAATCCTCCCAAGCAAGTCCATCTTTGTATGTATGACTTCAGTCTTTCCACTAGTTGTGCGTAGCTCTCACCCGGTTCCTTCCTTGCGGCTTTGAACCTGAGTTTATAAGATTCGGCGTCCACTTCGAATCGGCTCAAGAGTGCCGTCTTGAGTGTTGTGTAGTTCTGTTGTTCCTCTCTAGTGAGTCTTGAGAACACTTCATACGCCGTGGATCTTAAGGCCTGCGCCAACTTCGTCGCCCATCTACTTTCTTCAAGCCCACAGCTGACAGCCATTGCCTCGAAGCGTGATAAAAATCCTTCGATGTGGTCAGTCTGTTCATTAAAGGGTTCCAGAGGAAATGACATAGCTCCTGAATTAAGTTGAGAGACGTGAGGTGGTTCTGTCACTGGCGATCCTGATGAGGTTGAGGGTGTAGGACCACTCCCTTTCTCTATCCTCCGGATCTCCACTTCAATCTCCATTCTCCTCAACTCCAGTTGGTGTTGACGCTCTCTCTCCTTATCTTCCATTTCAGCCTGTAGTCGTTTCTCTTTCTCCTCCAATTCTGCTTGAAATCGTTTCTCTTTCTCCTCCAATTCTGCTTGAAACTGTTTTTCCCTCTCAGCCAATTCAGCCTGAAGCTGTTTTTCTTTGAGAGCCAATTCAGCCTGCAGTCTTTCCCTTTTGTCAAATGCATCTGAAACATAGTTAGCTAGCTCAAGGCCATCTAACCCGCATTCTCTACCTGTTTCTGTTATTTGGGCTCTAAACTTTGCAGTTTCCGCCATGTCTATAATTTATTGCTTTGCTCTGCCTATCAATATAATTGCAGTTAGTCTGATCCGCGTAAGTTTGTCAATCCCTGATCTGCAAAGATACAACAGAGCATGTGCAATATTAAAAACACCCTATGTTATGTCTGTCTGTCAATGCTGGAAAAGCCAAAGGCAGCAGGCACTGAAGTAACCACAATTAATTCCTAGTAAAGAAAAGAATCTGAAATTAGACAGAGTTTTCCCAACGGATAAGATTTTCCGGTGGTTGATGAAATGCTGTTAAGTTCAGACTCCAGTAAAGGAACACCTTCTCTGAAAGAGAAGTAGTGTTGGTAGAGTAGATACACACTATATATTTCACCTGGAGCAACTCTCTCTGAAGTATAAGCCTATTTGAACATGGCCCCCTTCTCCAGGAGTAAAATCAGTCACCTACTCTTATTTATCTATAAATGTAATTCATATCATGTGGCTGTCAATCAATACCCCACATGGTATCTGTTAAACATTCTAGAAAATGACAATGTTCAAAATCCAAAGATAATTGTGTTCATGTATTTTTATATAATTGTTTAAAGGTTAACATATGGGAACCATCCAGGACTTAGCCCACAATATGTCATATATTTTTGAAGGGAGTGGGAGATCACTGTAGTGCATGCCCCATCTCTAACAAAAGATGTAGAGCCCCATCCTCTTCTATCTTCAATAACCCCAGAATATGAACCTTGAGTTATCTGCAGGCCTCGTTCTATTAAGTATTGTCTAGGAGATATAGATTATGGCCCTGGTAAGAATGGTAATTACTAACTGGGAATCTGCCCCTTCTCCAATGATTCTGATAGCTCTGGAGCCCCCTTATTGTTTATCAAATCTGAGGAAAGTCTGGAGAATTTTCTCAGCCTGATTTAGATGAAGAAACCATGGATGTTGAGCAGTTGATAGATCTAGAGTCTTTTTATTTCCCCATTCAGTAAGTCATTATGAGTTAATTTATCTTTAACAATCAAACACAAACAATCACATTAGATTTTGACAACATGATGTACAAAGAAGTTGTTGGTACAGATAGGTTTGAACTTGACAAATTAACAGAAGGTCAATTCATGTTAATCATTTATTGACTGGCCTGAGCCTTCTGGTCAGTACATACATCTCTATTGTGATTTACACAAAGTAATAGAACAGTTGCACATTGGACCATTGTCCCAGACAATCAATAACAAGCATCAATATATGAGATGTCAACAAGTGTGAAAACATAGTAAACATTTTGATGTTGTACATATTAAGTATGATAGTGGTGTCTCAACCATAAACATATCAGTGTTCCTGTAATTGGGTGTGGTTCTACCTATGAGAAAAGTAACCTGGTGACTGGAGGATTAGGTAAGCCAGGGTCCATTGACTGATGGATCCACTTCAGGTCTGCCTGTATAGCTCCTCTGAAGGCCTCCCCATGCTCTGCTCATAGCGAAGTCATCCTCCCTCTCACTTGTGGTTCATCTCTTTCTCTCGGCTTCCCTCCCTCAGGTCTGATTTAGGTGGTTAATCTGCTGATGTGTTGGGTGGTTGTTGGTATGTAGCCACCAAGATCACTGATGAATATTCGCATAAATATATACATTCCTACCAATACAATAATAAGAAGTAGGTCGGAAGAAATCTAAATTCCTGAAGTAGGAACTAGTTCCCCTCCCCTCCTTTTCTCTCTGAGCTAGTGTTGGGTTAAGTTGGGGTGGTCAGAGATTATCACACGGTGTACGCCTTGTATCAACTTGTTCCTGCTGTATGTAAATTCTCATTTGACCGGGGTCAGTGAACGGGTACAGTAAGACATTGACAAGAGTGAGAATATGTCAAGATGCATGTAAATAAATGACATACATTTAGAACATTTCTTCCACTAAATGGTGTTTACAATGTGTATAAATAATTCTCTGTGTTTTCCCAATTAACTACTTCTTCTTCTTGTGTCTAATAACTCTCTTTCATTACCTGTTGTTGTTGTGATGTTGAGTGTTGGGTTGTGTGGTGATGAGTGGTGTGTAGTGGTGTTGTGTTTTAAGTTATGTTGAGTAATGAGTTAAGTTCACTGCGCGTGAGGGTGTTCCGCGAAGCACAACTTTCTCATGTGTTGCAGTTCATGTGTGCCCTTATCTAATAAAATTTGACATAAATATAAATATTTATTTCGCCAAACCCTATTAATTCTATAGATAAAGGAGAAAGGAAAGATTGATTTCACTTTCAGCTTTCCAGATTGTAAATAGGCATAGATAAGTCTGTTTTAGAACAAGGCACTTGTTCTAGTACACGAACTGTCTTTTCAGCTGTAGATAGTGATGCATCTTTAACCATGTTTCTGGTGAAATGTACAAGATTGCTTTAGAATCATCACTTCTCACAGTTGTTTAGAATAGAATATAGTAGTGGAATGCACTTCTTAAAGTTAATAATTATCTCTAAGAATATCAGAGATTGTAGTTTCATCGAAGAGAATATTCTGCCCGGGAATGGCTTTGCGTCGTTAGAATCTACAGTCGAGCATTTTTACATTTCAGAGGTTTTAATTAATAATCATACATTTCAATTGACATCACAAACATGGGTTTACATTACTTGATACTTGATACATCGGGTTCTTAGTCTAATCAAGGGCTAACAAACGTACCTCGGATCCAGACTTTTGCCTTGCCCATTGAATTTTTGGTCACACACTCTTCTCACATCCGTCCATGGAGCGAGTTCAGACAAAAGTGCGGGCTTATTAACATTTCTGATGAAATAGTAATATATGTTAATTATGCACTGGCGCGAAGGCGGGTCACGTGGTTTTCCTATCCAATGGTTTTCCGAGCTTGGTCTGATGAAATCTTTCCAAGAATCCACGTCATTTGTCACTTGTTCAGTTCCAGTTTTGATGTTAAGTTTTAAGTCCCAATCTCCAATTGCGTTTGTGAAGTCAATTTCTTTTAATGTTGTTTCCTCTTTTTGCGGCATGTGTTGATAAAATGAATAATGTTGGCTGCGTTATGCCACAGTATGCGATGGCAATCCTGACTCTCAGCCGTAAGCAGACAGAAAGGATGTGGAAAATATACAAAACGAAGCTATGCGCATTATTCTTGGATGTACAAGAGATACAGCATGCAGGGCGATGCGCTACCTTCTTGATTTTCCAACCATTGAAGACAGACTACAAATTTGCAGAGCACGTGCCTACCTTAGAATTAACGCAAACACACAACATCCACTGCATAGTGAAATTAGGATGGTGAAGGGTATCAGGTTAAAAAGAGGAAGGTCGTGGATGGGTCAAGCCGAAGACATTCTTCAACAGGTGTGTTTACTGGATGACTTAAAACCTGGCGAGGAGTGGTTACAAGTGCCAACAGATTTCTGTACGTCCTTTTCAGTTTGCATCCAACTAGACAGAAAATGCAGACAAGAAAATCCGGCTGCTGTGGAGGCTGAAATACAAGCGTTGATTTTCGAGAATTCGTTAGACGATGATGCTGTCATCTACACAGATGGGTCGGTCGTCCGACATGTGAGAAGCTCATGGGCCTTTACGGCGAGGGCCAGAGGGAGAATTGTGAAGGAGGACTCTGGTGCTTTTGTTGGACCACAAGTAGCATGACTATGGAAGTCATGGCAGTAAGTAAAGCAATAACATGGCTCGAGACACAGACATTCAATAGGGCATGTTTTCTTAGCGACTCAATAAGCATGCTCAAGAGGATAGAGGTGGGGTGGATCCGAAGAGAGTGGTTGCTGCCTCTGGAGCGGTCTCGGCTGGCAAAGATTAGTTTCATCTTCGTGTCAGGGCATGCGGGAGTACAAGGAAATGAGCGGGCTGACAAGCTCGTAGGTAAGGCTAAGGTGGAGGGTGGACGCGCCATGGTCCAGACTGACATTCTGAATGCTCTACGAGAAGTAAGACTTGTGCGAGAACCAAGTGATGACTGCGAATCTACAACCATGGTCAGACTGCGAGAACGGCAAATCAAAAGAGGGGTGGCCAAACAAGAACACTACGCAGGAAGCCAAAGAAAATTGATAAACCAACACAGAATTGGTGTCGTTTGCCGCTATACGCTGCGGGATTTGCTGAGGAGGGGATCCGAGCACTTATGGACTGAATGGTTCGATGTACAATGGCGCCGGCTGGCGTTAGAGCTAGAACAGTAAATTATGGGTGAAGTGAGTTTACTAAATACCAGCCATGATACACAACTTGTGGTGCTATTGACAGATAGAAAATCAGTATTTGAGGCGCTCCTGTCTGGGAAATTGCCAGTATCCGTCACATACCACCAAAATCTGCTCAGGACGACTACCACCGCGTGGACAGACTAGAACAAACCTTTATTCCCTCAGAAAAGAAAATAATAGATTACGTAATCACGTGTATACCAAATTCAAGATTGGTGAATAACCCATGTGCACACGCGGATTGGCACCGCAGACAGCAGAGCACATACTCAAAGACTGCCCAAAATACAAGATATCTAGGCAAACCTTCTGGCCTAGAGAGACAACAGTGGAAGATAAACTCTATGGACCACTGAGTGAACTACAAAGACAGTTAAAGTCATACAAGAGACAACATTGCAGTTATAGACACATTTCAAGCGAACGAAAGAAGAAGGGTGGAATGGGTCTGAAGTGGAATAGTAAACAATAGGTGGAGTGGGTGAACGGTTCGACACCCTTCTTCGACTTTAGTAGACCAGGTATGGATTACTGATGTGGAGCTGTAGATTTATTCAAATTAAGCAACCTGAGAATAATATGCTCTCTCTCTCTCTCTCTCTCTCTCTCTCTCTCTCTCTCTCTCTCTCTCTCTCAGCCTGTCAACCTGCTCATTTCCTTGTATACCCGCATGCCCTGGCACAAATATGAAACTCTTCTTTGCCAGCCGTGACTGCCCCAGAGACACTAACCACTGTAAAAACACACACACACACACACATATATATATATATATATATATATATATATATATACACACACACACACACACACAGGCACCACACCCTTCCACATACATACATAGTAGCGTACACATACACACATATGTGCATACACACATATACACACAGACACCCCACCCTTATACATACATACATAGTAGCGTGTACACACATACAGAGAGAGAGAGAGAGAGAGAGAGAGGTGTACACATACACAGGTTTCACAAATCATAAAGCAACACATTCAGGATCTGGCTCCGACGCCATGATGGTTCTAGACCCATATTCTCTTCATCATACAGCACGCTGTAAATGATGTAGCCAACATCACACCAGCCACCGCACATGGCAGACCATCTTAACATTATAATACATGTTCTTTTGATTGTGTACCATGTTTGGTCCAATCTTACTTTTTGTTTGCCATTGAATGGGTAAATGTTTAAACTCGGTTTAGTTTGATATTTACCTGGCTGCTTGCCCAGCTCCTGTGCCAACTGTTTAGCATCATCATACACATGCCCGTGTACTTTCACTTGTGCACCCTGAAATATTGTTTTACATTTGTTACTTCTGTCCCAGATCATAGAATAGTGTTTTATTTGTTAACGTATGTCCCAGATGCTAAATTACTGTATAACATTTGTTTCTTCTGACCCAGATCCTAAAATATTGTGTAACATTAGTTACTTCTGTCCGAGATCCTAAAACATTATGTTTCATTTGTTACTTCTGTCCCAAATCAAACAATATTGTGATAAATTTGTTACTACTATCCTAGATGCTAAAATATTGTGTTACATTTGTTAAGATTGTGTTACAATAGTAAGACCCATAGAAGTCATTTCGGGATTATTAGTTTGTGGACATAACGTAAACAACCAGCCTTATGCTGATGACACGGTTGTGGTCGCTGATAATAAAACGCAGTTGCAAGATATGATAAATTTAACTGCAACAGAAAGTCAAAACAAAGGACAGTCTGAATAACAGAAAAACAGAAGTAATGGTAATTGCACAGAAAATAATGTCCTCCCAAATGCAACATCAAAATGAACAGAGCCAATCTGAAATCAGTCAATGTGTTTGAGTATTTGGGTACATTAATAACAGCAGATGGAAGGTGTATTAATTAAAGAAGTTAAACGTAGAATAGTATACACAGCATTTCACAAGATGAATAATGTTCTCTGCAATATATTTTTGTCAACTGGGGAGAGAGAGAGTTCTCAAGAGCTATATAAAGCCAATCCTGATGTGCAGAAGTGAATCGTGGACAATTAGCAGACTAGTGAGGAATTGTGTGCAAGCTGTGGAGATATGAGTTTACGAAGAATGACAAGAACACCGTGCACGCAAAGAATGAGCAATGAAGATATCCTGAAGACGTTAACCCACAAAGAGAACTGGTTACTCGTATCAGAAGACGACAGCCCACGTTCCTTGGGCATGTCAGGAAAAGGGAAAGCTGGAGTACATCATAACAACTGGGCAGCTGGAAGAGGGGAGATGGAGGGGGAGACCAAGAGAGAAGATGCTGGACAGTTTGACATTATGGCTTAGAGAAACAACTGTGTCAGAAATGAATGGCAGTACATGAGAAACATGAACTAAAAATTTGCTCATCGTGTACATGTGATCGGGTGACCGAGTGAGACACTCACCAGATTCCTCAGCTGGTCAGCGATGAAGTCAGGGGTAGAACTGGGTAGAATGATGGTACACGGGATGTTCAGCTGGTTGGAAGCATAGGCCGCTGCTAGACCTGCGTTGCCACCGGAGGCACAGTACACATGCTGGCACGTACCTCCTTCCATTGCCTGCAGTTATAGAAACAGATTTCAACTGTGCTCAGTGTCTCATCATATCTTTCATATTGCAATACATGAGATAAGTAACGGCTGCAGCAGGATATAAAAATAAGAAATAACAACAGTTAGGTCCGTGTAACTCCTGAGAAGAAGTAAGAGCTAATAAACGCAGACACAATGTACATACCTTACAACAAACTCCACTACGACAAATGTACGAGGGTGAGTCATTAAGTAAGTCACACAGTTCTGTGGGATGGCAGGTAAATGTAGTTGGTGTTTTCTACAGGTGTCATTAGGTGACAGCAACATCAAACTTTATATTCCCATTCGTCAGGTGGCGCAAGGTGTCTCATGCGCATGCGCAGAGCATAAACAAAATGGCGACTGTACACATGGAGTGTACAACCAAAGAGCAACGTGCTGTTGTGCGTTTTTGTGGGCAAAAAGACTGCCTGCAAAGGACATTCATAAGGAAATGCGTCCCGTTTATGCTGAGAAATGTTAGCCCCGTAAAGCGGTGCATAGCTGGGAAGAAAAATTTTCTCAAGGACGCTCTAAAATTGTTGATGAAATCCAATCAGGTCGTCCTGTTGACATTGCAACAGAACAGAAACATCCGTGCAGCGGTTGGAGGAGATGATTAGAGGTGACAGGCGAGTAACTATAGACTCTGTACATCTGAAATAGGGTTCTCACATGGTTCTGTGTCCAGACAATTGAAGGAGGAGCACAAAATGAACCGATTTGGCTTGTCCTTGCATCATCTCTGTCGATACAAAGATGAAGGAGAAGACATGCTGAAAAGGATTGTTACTGGGGACGAATCATGGGTGCATCACTACCAGCCCGAATCAAAGCGTGCTTCAATGCAATGGAAACATCCTTCTTCGCCTTGTGTCCAAAAATTCAAGGTTACCCGGTCAGCAGGGAAGGTTATGCTGACAGTGTTCTGCGATTGCCAAGAAGTGCTTTTAACCAATTTCAAGAAGAAAGGTGACAATATGAATTCTGAATCATACTGTGAAGTTCTATCGATTCTTCATGATGCAATTCGACGAAAACGTCCAGAACTGCTGACTAGAGGAGTGTTGCTTCTTCATGACAATGTCAGACCACATACAGCTTGATTAACTCGGGAGAAAATTAACCAACTAAGGTGGAAAGTTCTGGAACATCTACCTTACAGCCCCGGCTTACCCCTAGCGATTTCAACCTTTTTGGTCCACTGAAAACCCACCTTGGTGGGAGACATTTCACGAATGACGCCGAAGTTGAATATGAAGTGAAAACGTGGTTTAGAAATCAGAGCACGCAGTTCTATGCAGTTGTTTGTCCATCAAGAATGATGATGACCATTCATTTCATCCAGTGGGGTTGAAGGTGTGGAGCCGTGGGTTCTAAGATGGCTGATAAGGCCTATTTTGGCTCGAAATGTTCTTTGACAATGTGGGCAAAGAATGCTTGACGTCTCTGGAGGAGGATTTCCTGCAGTGGTTTTTCTGTCCTGCCTTTTCTTCACAGCTCTTGCAGTCCTGGTTGCCTCACATATGACTGCACCTTTGCGTAATGATGCACGCCACGAATTTCGGTCTCTGGCTGCAGTCTCCCAGGTGTCATGATGAATTCCAAAAGCATTCAGTGAGATTTTCAGTGTCTTTAAAACGTTTCCTCTGGCCGCCTTGGGAGCGTTTACCACAACGCAGTTCGCTGTAAAAAATTCGTTTAGGGAGCCTGTGATCTGGCATGCGAGTCAAGTGACCAGCCCAGCGAATCTGATTCTTCATCAGTAGAGTGTGGCATGGATGCTCTTTCTAGGACTTCAGTGTCTGGAATCTTGTCTTGCCATTTAATCTTCAGTAGCTTCCTTAGGCAGACTGTGTGGAAGTGGTTTAATTTCCTAGCGTGTCGCTGATAAACAGTCCAGGTTTCACAAGCATATAGCAGTGTGGATAATACAACTGCTTTGTAGACTTTTAGCTTTGTTTGCAGGCTTATTCCAGTTCTGTCCCATACATTCTTGTACAGTCTGCCAAAGGCTGCACTGGCCTTGGAGATTCTTGCATTCACTTCGTCATCGATTGTGGCAGCTTGTGACACGGTGCTGCCAAGATAGGTGAATTTGTCCACAACACTTAGTCTATGATCATTCACTTAGTAGGTTTGGGAGGACTGATAAAACGATGGGATAAGTGCATCAATGTTGGTGGAAATTATTTTGAGAAATAAAGGGACAATGTATGTATAAAACTAAACTGGTTTCAAGTTGTTATCATATTTAGTTATTTTTCTACAACATTTGTGACTTACGTATTGACTTACCCTCGTAAATCACAAGGAGAAATGCAAAATTAAAACAAAAATAGTAGTAGTAGGCCTCTTTCAGTCCTGAAGGTCTATAGAGTTGTGCCGCTTGGGAGGTACCTGACAGCACCGCTGGTGACCGTATATAACAAAGCAAAGCGTACTCCCCCCCACCCCCCCCCCCCCCAAATAATAATAATAATAATAAGTATACTACGACACAACGAATTACGTTTTGAATATACTAATGTTTCCCAGGAACAACACAAACAGATCTAATGAAAAGTATGACATTAGACCAAGTAATCATATTAAAACATAAACCCTTCGTGGGGCACAATAAACATGCTGGTGCGTATATTCTTCATTTGCCTGCAGTTATAGAAATATATTTTTACTGAGCTCATTTATCTCACATCTTTCATAGTGGAAGCTCCAGACAGCCAAAAGCTTCTCACATTAGCGGTTAGATACTTCTGTGTTATTTCTGACTGGATATGTGTGTATGTCTGTGTGAGTCCAACATTTATTGGCTGTCTGTCATGTACCAGGAAATTTTACTTTGAAGAGTTAGTCATTGTTTTCTCAACCACTGATGCACATACCATTGTGAAAATCGAAGCAAGGCGGTATGTTTCTAAATCACCTGCGGCTGCTTTCTAGCCCCGTGTTAAACGTATGTTGAACATTAGACAGTATATTAAACATTAGACAGTATGTTAAACATAAGAGAGTATGCTAAACATAAGACAGTATGTTAAACATTAGACAGTATGTTAACATTAGACAGTAAGTTAAACATAAGACAGTGTGTTAAACATAAGATAGTATGTTAAACATTAGGCAGTATGTTAAACGTTAGACAGTAATTTAAACATTAGATGGTAAGGTAAACATTAGACAGTATGTTAAACATGAGATAGTATGTTAGAAATTAGACAGTATGTTAAACATAAGACAGTAAGTAAAACAGTGGACAGTAAAATAAACATTAGACCGTAAGTTATACATTAGACAGTAAGTTAAACATAAGACAGTGTGTTAAGCATAAGACAGCATGTTAGACATTAGACCAGTGGTTCTCAACCTTTTTTGGCCCATTCCCCCCTTCACCATATTTTCAGAACGCCATTCCCCCCTTCCTATCAAAAATTTGGCCCGTTCCCCCCTTCACCGTATTTTCAGAACGTCATTTCCCCCCCCCCCCCTTTCATATTTCCTATCTAAAAATCCCCTCACCCCTACACAGTATATGTAAAAGTGGAAGGCAAATGTAATAGCATATACTAAAACAAGTCTAGACATCCACATAAAACATGATTTGTGGGTCTACTTACTTTATAACATGAATTTTAGAAGGACGAGACATACATAACTGTAAAGTATGAAGGGAAAAACTATGTCAAGTAATCGGTTCTTGTATTAACACGATCTTGAAATGGTCTTCATCCCCCCCCCCCCTGGAAACCCTGAAATTCCCCCCTGGGGGGGAATTCCCCACCGGTTGAGAACCACTGCATTAGACGGTATGTTAGACGTTAGACAGTAAATTAAACATCAGACAGTACGTTAAGCATTAGACAGTAAATTAAGCATTAGACCGTAAGTTAAACATTAGACAGTAAGTTAGACATCAGACAGTAAGTTAAACATTAGACCAGTGGTTCTCAACCTTTTTTTTTTTTTTTTTTTTGCCCATGAACTCCTTCACCATATATTTAGAATGTCATCCTTTTTTTTACATATTTCCTCCCTATAAATCCCGCCCCACCACCCACACCCGCCCTTACACAGTATATGTAAAAATGGAAGCTAAATTTAATAACACATACTAGAACAAGTCAAGACGTGTAAATAAAACGTGATTTGCGTTATTTTGACTTACGTTATGAAACGCCGAGCCCTCGGTAAGGTGTGGGATTTTTTTTTTTCTGTCGGGGGCAAAAAGAAAATCCTAACCTGCACAGTTCCCGGCGACCAGGCGGCCTTAATTCCTCAGGCTCAAAGACCCCTCTACCATACACCGCAAGGTACTATATTGGCAGTAAATGACAGAGAAATACAGAAATGTAAAGTATGGAGGGAAAAACTATATCAAGTAATCAGTTCTTGTATTCCTACGATCTTGAAATAATCTTAATTCCCCCCTCCCTTCGGAAACCCTAAAATCCCCCCTCCCCCCGGGGGATTCCCCACCGGTTGAGAACCACTGCATTAGACAGTATATTACACATTAGACATTATGTTAAACATTAGATGGTAGGTTAAACATCAAACAGTAAGTTAAACATTAGACAGTATGTTAAACATGTCAGTGTCTCTTTAGTAGCTTTGTCTCCTGACAACCAATATTTTAGATGCAGTCCGCCACTTATTCGTACACACTCACACTTTACACTCATACACACACGCTCACCCACACACACACATAAATCTCACACACACCCACAAAACACATACATACACACATGCTCACACACACACACATGCTAACAACACACACACACACACA